>WBNM01009953.1:16733-48212 GCA_013399055.1 Ramphastos sulfuratus | reverse complement strand
GGTCTGGGATGCTGGATCTGTTCGCTTCATCTACGACGCTGCTCCCTTTTGCTTCTCCTTCAATCTGCTCTAATGTCTCTCCACTAATCTCGGGTAACAGAAAACAATGTAAGCTTTGGTGGTTGTTTTGTTTGTCTGTGAAAGCAGAGGGAGAAAGAGAGGGTAGCTCTGAGTCCTCCTGAGCAGTTTCTTTGTCTGGGAAGGTGTTTGGATTTCTGTATTATTTCTGATTTGTATATAATTGTAAATACTTGTAAAGATATTGTGTATATATGCTTCTACATTTTGCTGTGCTGTAAATAGAGCTTCAGCTTACTTCCAAGTTCTCTGAGCTAGTCTGGTAAATTTCAACAGTGTATGTTTGGGGAAGGTTCCTAACCCATCACAAATGAGTTCAGGGTTGGGGTTTTTCTGTACTTGGCATGCATGTTTGGCCGTTTTTTCTGGAGGAAGCATCAGAGACAACCAGACAACGTACCCTTTCTAGCACTGCGAAAAGCTCCTGATTTTCTACTCTAACTTCCAGATTTAAGATGAATAGAAGATCCTAAGGCTCTGCACAGGATCTCATGGCTTGTTGGACAATGAACCTTAAAAAAAAAAGGGCAACAACTCCAAAAGCAAGAGCTCTGGTTTTCCCACAATCCTGGCAGTGGCAAGACAAAGGGCACTCTATGCCCAAGAAGTAGGTTTCTTGGTTGCCGTCCCAGATGTCTGCACCATTAACACTGTGTCCCTGCGGCGGGGATTAATGTGCAAGGGACTGCCTGCCCCTCCTGTTACAGACAGGGGGGATCAAAAAGGATTTGCTGAAATGTGTTCCCTGACCAGGGCTCTCCCTGACTGAACAGTTTGGTCTGAGTTTAACCAGCTCGCACTGGTGCTGTGGGGCACTGGTGTGCTGGATGCAGGGTGGGGCAAGGCAGCAGCACTTGAAAACCCCCATGGGTAGCATCTCTGCTGCCTCTGGGATGACATAAAAGTAGGGCTGTGAGGTTCTCTCTTTAAAACCCAATGAATTAAAATAGATGAACACATACAGACTAAAAGAAAGCCTGATTTTTTAATTTTTTTTTTAGTTTACATCTTTAACTGTTTGACAGGCAACTGTGAACATCCCTTCAGAAAACTCCAAAGCTTTGTGCTGAGTCAGACACTCAACTTGTAAATCATTAATTAATTGCTTCATTAAGACTTTTCCCTGCAATGCTGCTTCCCTTTATAAGTACATATCTGCTAAGGATATTAGCAGAAGAAGATTGGATACAGCCTGGGAAGGATGCAACAAAATGGAAAGATTCTGAGAGCTGTTGGCAAAGGTGACAGATTTATACATGTTTATCCATGTTTTCAAACCAGTGACCACCACTTAGGGTGTAGGGGGTTAAACAGGCTTCTAATGTATGCATTGCTAAAGGTACTGTATAAACACTACACACACAGTGTATGGGTGCATTTGTACCTCAAATTCTGTGTTCAGTTTTGGGCCTCTCACTACAAGAAGCACGTTGAGGTGCTGGAGCATGTCCAAATCAGGGCAACGAAGATGGTGAGGGGTCTAGAGAACAAGTGTTAGAAGGAGCAGCTGAGGGAACTGGGGATGTTTAGCCTGGACAAAAGGAGGTTGAGGGGAGACCTTCTCACTCTCAACAGCTCCCTGAAAGGAGGTTGTAGCAAAGTGGGAGTCAGTCTCTTCTCCTAAGTAACAAATGACAGCACAAGAGGAAATGGCCTCAGGTTGTGCCAGGGAAAGGTGTAGGTTGGATGTTAGGAAAAATTTCTTCTTAGGAAAGGTTTGTCAAACCCTGCAACAGGCTGCCCAGTGAAGCTGGGACTCCCCATCCCTGGAGGGGTTTAAAAGACATGAAGATATGGTGCTGAGGGACATGGTTTAGTGGTGACCTGGCAGTGCTGGGTTAAGGATTGGACTTGATCTTAAAAGGCCTCTTCCAACCAAAATGATTCTGTGATTCTATTTAAAAAAAAATAAAAAATTAAATGCTGCACTTTTTGTCTGTATCCCTTAGCTGTGTACTGCATTTTTAGTCAATATACTGTATTTTAAAAAAAAATTCACTACTATTAATGCTTCTAAAGTATTTTGAAATTGCCATAGCTACTGAACGTGTACTGAAGTTTATGTTGGTACAAAAACTTCTAGGAGCAAGCAAACAATTATAGCATAAAATGCTATAAAATCCTCTGGGGTTTTTTGGGGGATTATTTTTTTGGTGTTTTTGTTTTTAATAATGATCTTGAAAATACTTTTGTTCTCATAAGCAAAACCAGCTCCAGGTGCCCTAGTTGTTAAATCGCACTGAGCTCCTCCTAAACATAAATCTAAACTGTATCAGAGTTGAAGAGCTGTTGTGTTTTGTGCCCTGTGAGAGCAGCTGTGCTAGCTTGAGAGTTAGGTTGCTGTGCACCAGCTTCATGGCTGTGCTTTCTTTGGGCTAGCAGTACCACAACAGACCTTACAGCAGTGCTGGTTGTACAACTGCTACGTATTTCCCTTCAAGGTACTCTGGGTAATCAAAATGATCTGAATAGGACTCTTTTGGCAGTTGGGCTCAGCCTGAGTAAAGCAAGGGATGCAAAGCTCATGTGAGGAGCCCTGCAGGACAGTGACCTGCAGCAAAGGGATGGTGGTGTGTGTCTGGGAGCTGTATTCTTATCTGTTGGCACAGTCAGAAAAGGGTCAGACAGATGTTCACGCCTTTGGTTGGCTTTTGTAGTGAGCTCCTTCAGTGTAGATGCCTTAAGCTGAAGTCCCTCCATCCTGCATTTTTACTGAGCTAAAGCACTGAGATCTTGTTTTTATCAGTTTAGGTGCTCTAGAAGTTCAAGTCATGCTTTTACTGCCATAGCAAAACTAGAATGATATTTAATAATGGCACCTGTAGATTAAAATTATTATTGATTTCTATTAAGTCAAAAAGCTGAGAAAAGAACCAGGTGGGATTAAAATCCACCAAAAAATCTCTATAATAATGTCAGTGTGTTTTGTTTCCCAAACCCTCTGTTGAATGTCTTATTTAATCCTTCTCTAATGCTGCTGGGATGAATTCTGCCTGGCTCTACTCCCTGTTTGGAAAACTGTACCTATGGACATTTAGTCAAACTGGGTCAACCACCTTCTCTAAAGCACAGCACATCAAAATTTACCACATGTAACCTGTTCTGGTTATTGAATTATTCAACATATAAAGCAGCAAATATTCTTTTATTCATGTGGCAATGCACCTGGAGGAAGCCAGAAATTTCTGAGGGGGTATATTGATCCTCCTTTGGCAGAGGAGTTGGACTTAATGATCTCTGGAGGTCCCTCTAATGTCCTATGGTTCAGTGATATTCTTTGCATAATTATAACCCAAAATGTAGAGGTAGATGCTGTGCTGGCTCCTGAAGAGAACAGCACAGCTCCACACAAGTGCAATGATCCACTTGGCCAGACTCACCAGACTCACTGCCAGAAGTAGAGGTCATGTATTTTAATTTCTCTTCAGACCGTGGAATGAAAGAATCTGGCAAAGTAACTTAGCACTGCAGATTTCCTATCCCTTGCTCTCCAGTTCAGAGATCAGTAAAATGGGTCATGTTGTAGCCTGACTTACCCATGACTTGAGAGTACCAACACTCAGCTGACATATTTTTCTTGTCCATATGGTCTGGGTGAAGAAAATNGATCCTGCTCTGGCAGGGGGGTTGGACTGGATGATCTTTGGAGGTCCCTTCCAGCCCCTAATATTCTATGATTCTGTGATTTTTGTAGATGGTGCCCAAATGCATAGACCTGCTCCTGAACAATTTATAGGGATGTAAGTGGAAAAAGGGGAGAGAAAAGACTGGAAGAGCAGGAGGTGTTTGTAGCATGTTGCTGTGGATTAGAGAGTCCAGATCCCAGCTTCTAAGGTTTCAGCATTAATCTTCCAACGTATGCAAAGTCTTTCAATTTCACTTTGAGGTCATTGAGTCTAACTGCTGTGTGAGGAATGCAGGTAGAAAACAGTAGGGGAAGCTTTTCAGTTAGGTAACTGTGAGTCTAATTCACTTTGGGTGTAGGTCAAAATATAGAATAGAATAGAATCATAGAATTGTCAGGACTGGAAGGGACCTCAAGGATCATTCAGTTCCAACCCCCATGCCATGGGCAGGGACATCTTACACTAGAGCAGGTTGCTCAGAGTCCCATCCAGCCTGGCCTTAAAGACTTCCAGGCATGAAGCTTCCACCACCTCCCTGGGCAACCTGTTCCAGTGTCTCACCACCCTCATGATGAAGAACTTTCTCCTAACATCCAATCTGAATCCATCCACTTCTCGTTTTGCTTCATTCCCCCTAGTCCTATCACTACCTGATATCCTAACAAGGTCCCTTACCAAATCTCCTCTTACAAAAGCTAAAATCTGTATATTAAGCTTAAGATTTGAAGCTTATGAGTTTTAATAAACATTTACCTTCCAATGAATGCTTTGTTGATAATTTATCAGTGACTGCTGATTTGCAGAAGAAAAGCAAACCCAGACATTCTGAAGGATGATGTGCTGGTTTGAGGTTAATGGGAATATTTTAATGACATTATTGGTTGTAAAAAGAAAACAATAGTGAGTCTATATCATTCATTGGTTTGCTGAGAGACATAAGAAGCCAAAATGTCAACAATTTGTCCCATTCTGGTCTACGATGCTGCTCCCTTTTGCTTTTCCTTTGATCTGTTCTAGTATTTCTCCACTAATCTTGGCTAACAGAAAACAACATAAGTTTTGCTGGTTGTTTTGTTTGTCTGGATAAGANGCAAAGGGGCAGAATCCCCTCCCTTGCCCTGCTGCCCACACTGCGCTTGCTGCAGCCCAGGACTTCATTGCTGTCTGGGCTGCACTCACACTGCAGGCTCATGTTGAGCTTTTCATCACCTCAGACCCCCAGGTCTTTTTCCTCAGGGCTGCTCTCAGCCATTCACCACCCAGCCTGGAGTTGTGCTTGGGATTGTGCCTACCCAGGTGCAGGACTTGTAAATATATTGTATATATATGCTTCTACATTTTGCTGTGCTGTAAATAGGGCTTCATCTGACTTAAAAGTCCTCTGAGCTAGTCTGGTAAACTTCAATAGTGGGGTGGTGGTGTGTGTGTTTAAGTTCCTAGCCCATCAGACATGAGAATGTCACAATATCTAATATCAGGCAAACATGACAAGGAACCATTCAGTGCTTCAGCAGTTGTACTGATTTTACAACACATTTTGTGTCTTTGTGCTTATGTCCAGTATTAGAAGATCAGCTTTCTTGGGAGAGGCTTATCACTCTGAATGATGAAGAAAGCTGTGTGAAGATCTGATAGGATCAGCCTAAGCTGACCTGTAAAATCAAGTGTCACCAGCACTGGGAATTTCCATGTGACATAACATCACCAGGAGAATGCTGCACCACTCAACTGGGCTCATTCAACTGTTAATCAATTCTTAGAGCAAACAGCCAGGAGAAAGGTGGAGATCAGGTGGAAAAACATTGTTTGCCTTGATGGTTAAGAATCAGTGAGATACAGAGCTGCATTGCAGTGGACATATAGCAGGCAGGAGGAAAACAGAATTGCTGGCAAGGTCAGCTTAAACGATCTGAGACCTGATATATGTCTTAGGCACTGATCAGATAGCTCTTTCCAGAAAACAAATATCCTCATGAGCTCAAGTTTCCAAAGAGTGAAGCAGATGCTGCAAGTCTCTTTACATCTGTTTCAAAAAATGGTGAAGCATCACTTCTTGCTTGACATTAAATGTGTGTTGTTGGGAATAACTACTTCAAGAGATGTTGATCTCTTACAAGTAAATCTAATAACTACCTTTGTTTTACAGGACAAGTTAGAAGCAGCACTGATGGCCCATGTAGCTGATTTATTCTGTATTCCTACAGATACCTGTACTCCTACACAGATATTCCTACAGATATCCTTCCAGACAAGCAAAATGGGAAGTATCTATCCTCAAAGAAAAAAAACCCAACCAACCAAACCAAACCAACAAATAAAAACCAAACAAAACCCAACCAAAAAAAACCAACCCAAAAATCCAATCAAAACCTCCCACCCACCATACAATGATGAAAGGAAGAAAAGCTAGCTGACAGACACAGGATTACTCTTTGCCAGCAAAAGTTATTGTCTGTCAGAAATGGTAAAGGTAATGATGGTAACTCTAGTTATTAAATATCAGAGGGAATTAAGGTGTTGCAGGGATATAAAGCAACAAGAAGCTTTCTTTTGGAAAACCAAATTTAGCAAGGAATACAAATCTCTGTGTATTGATCTCTGTGTGTGATCTTTAAATGTGCTGAGGGAGCAAATGCGCGATAGCCACGAGAGTTGAGTGAGTAAAACTGGAGAGTTGTAACTATTACTGGATTTAAAGAAAATTGGTCTATTTGAAATTACTTCTTTTAGTAAGATGCTAAGAAAGAAAGCAAGCAGCCTGAAGGTGTCTTTTGTTACTTTTCTGTGGTGGGTTGAAATTATCCCCAAAATAAAATCACCAGACTAGCCCAGACTAGGCTGGGGAGGGACTATTTACAAGGTCTTGCAATGCCAGGACAAGGGACAATGGGTTTAAACTGGCAGAGGGGAGATTTAAACTGGATGTTAGGAAGAAGTTCTTTCCAGTGAGGGTGGTGAGGCACTGGCACAGGTTGCCCAGGGAGGTTGTGGCTGCTCCCTCCCTGGAGGTGTTCAAGGCCAGGTTGGATGAGGCCTTAAGTGACTTGTTCTAGTGGGAGGTGTCCCTGCCTATGGCAGGGGGTTGGAACTAGATGATCTTGGAGGTCCCCTCCAACCTTACCATTCTATGATTCTATATTCCTTTTACCTTAATAACTTCTGTAGTTTGTTTACTTTTGTAAATATTATTTCTATTTAACTTCCAATTCTATGTGAGTGTTTTAACTTACTCCTTTGGGGTAAATTCTACCTTCTGTCCTGAGACACCATTCTGTGATCATTTCAGGTAAAAAAAATTCTCTCTTCTAATTCTGGATGAATTAATTAAGTGTCATAGGTTGTGCTGGTTTAGGACCATGAATTAATTAAGTGTCATAGGTTGTGCTGGTTTAGGGCCACAAATTAATTAAGTGTCATAGGTTGTGCTGGTTTAGGGCCATGAATTAAGTGCCATAGGTTGTGCTGGTTTAGGGCNAAAAAAAAAATAGATTATAGGCTGTGAAAAGAAAACAATGGTGATGTCTGCTTCACACATAGGCTTGCTGAGATGTATAAAAACAAGGACACAAATATAGATGAGAGAGTCTCTCTCTGGAAGCTGCTGTGTCTTCTGCTTTCTGCTGTGTAACCCAACTAACCACTCTGCTTCTAACCCCCCTGGCCGATCCTCCAAACTCACCTTGCTTATAAGGCAGACCCTGGGGTAAGGTATAGGGGTGGGGAGAAGGTGGAAGGGTGGTTGGGAGCCCCTCCTGGGGTCTCTCATTTCTGGGAGGGGTGTTGTGTTTCTGTATTACCTTTACCTTGTATATTTCTGTAACTATTCCTGTATATTGTGTATATCTCTGCTTGTACATTGTGCTAAGCTGTAAATAGAGCTTCAGTCCTTAACTTCCAGCCGGCTGAGTCTAGTTTGGGTGATTTCATTGCGGGGTGGGTGGGGGTGTGTCAGGTAACTCTCAAACCATCACACCCTCCAACCTCAGCAGGCCTGAGAGCAGGCCATATCTGCCCTCCCCACTCATGTCTACAAAGCCTCAGCAGGTCTCATGAAGAATCTCAGGATTCCTTGCCAGCCAGAAGCCATCTCCCCCACACAGACCATGAGGTAAGTAGGGATGTGCTCTGCTCCAGGACAGAGGTGAAGAGAGGGGAAGAGAGACATCAGCCAGGCACTGCTTTATAAACTGGGATACCAGGACAGGGAATAGAATGTTACAATACTCTGGGATGACCAAGTCCCTCCCTTAAGACTCTGTCTCTTTTGGGAGGACTTTGTCTCTGTGGTCTTTTTAAAGACCCCTGGACCCCAATACCACCACATTGGTGTTTAAGCTCACTGTTTTCTCCAACACAGATGCCCATATGCTGTTAGTATTTTGTTCTTTAGCTCAGTATTGTTAATTTTGCATGATGTTATTTCAACTATACTGTATCCCCTTCACTTAAATAACTACTTTATTGTATCCAAGGACAACTGCTGAGAATCCTATTTGCATCAGTGTCTTGTCAATGCTGTTCATACATGGAGGAGCACTGAGGGGTGGGGGGATGCCTTTGTAAAAGAAACAAGCATGTGAACCCCAAGTTTGATAAAGAATTAGGAGACTGGTATGGGTTTCTTCTTCTTAGCTGATGTTCTTTTTGCTACCAGGTCCTCAGGGGTCAGTGGTTTTGAGTTCTTGCAGCATGCACAGCAAGTTTTAGCAAGACTTAAGGTTTAATGACTCAGAATTTTGAAATGTTTCCAGAATCATAGAATGGGCTGGAAGGGACCTTTGGGGATCACCTAATTTAACATCCCTGCTAGAGCAAGGTCACCCAGAGCAGGTTGCACAGGATCACATCCAGGCACTTTGGAATCTCTCCAGAGAAGGAGACTCCATAGCCTCTCTGGACAGCTTGTTTCAGTGCTCCAGCACCCTCACAGGAAAGAAGTTTTCCCTCATGTTCAGATGGAACCTCCTGTAATCCAGTCATGCCCGCTGCCACTTATACTGTTGCTGGGCACCACTGAAAAGTGTCTGGCCCCATCCTCTTCACCCTCTCTCTTTGGATATTGATAAGCATTAATAAGGTCCTCTCTCAGTCTTCTCTTCTCCAGGCTATATAGCCTGAGGAGCCTGAGCTTCTCCTCATCAGAGAGATGCTCCAGTCCCCCCATTATCTCTTTACCCTCTGCTGGAATCTCTTGAGTAGTTCTCTGTCTCTTTTAAACTGGGGATCCCAGACCTGGATGCAATACTCCAGGTGTAGCCTCACTTGGAGAGAGTAGAGAGGGAGAGGAACTTCCTTTAGCCTGCTAGACACAATTCTCTTAAGGCACCCCAGGAGGTCATTTGCCTTCCCTGCCACAAGAGTACATTGCTGGCTCCTGGTGAACTTGCCTGCCAGCACTAGGAGTTCTTGTCCACAGAGCTGCTTTCTAGCAGGTCAACCCCTAACCTGTACTGGTGCATGGGGTTAGTCCTGCCCAATTGCAGGGCTCTACACTTGCCCTTGTTGAACTTCATTAGATTCTTTCCTGTCCAACTCTCCAGCCTGTCCAGGTCTTGCTGAATGGCAGCACAGCCTGCTGATGTGTCAGCTGCTCCTCCCAGTTTGGTGTCATCATTTGGTATGATTTGTATAACACTCCTTTAAATTCCTGGAAACACACCTGGAGGCCAAATGGCATAGTTCTGTGCCATTTCCCTTCTACACATTGTTCTCTGGCTTGGCTCTCAACTTTGCACCTTTCCATCAAAACACTTAATTCCACCATCTCTCAAAGGTGTCTGGTAAACTGAAGGAAATTACCTCCTGCTTGATGAAAAATAAATTATTCTGTGAGAAAATATCATAATAAATGTAGCCCCCAGGGTACATTTCAGTGATACCAATTTGAAATGAAATTATGCTGGTAATGTAGTGCGTGTAAAAGTGGTGGTGGGGGAAGTGGTGGCTTTTCCCTCAAGGGTAGGCTAGGAGGATAGTTTTGAGATTTTAATTTAGTTATTGTACTCAAAACAGCTCTCATCAAGGGTTTGAGTGGGGGTTTTGTTTTTGTTTGTTTGCTTGATTGTTTTTTTGCAGATGCTATTAAAATGCAGGTTGCAAAGTCTCCAGCAGTTAGGAAGAAATAGCTGCATTAAAATCAAAAGGTTCTCAGTATCACTTTGCAGTGAAATGGGAAGATACTGTTGTTTGGCAGAGGAATAAAAGCTAAATGTTGCCCTTTCTATACCCATTGCACAAACTGCCTGTTTTTGAGCCAAGTTTCTAATGTCTTTTGGCACCAAGAAATCTCAAGGGCTGCATCTCAGCATGAACATCCTGTGATAACTTCGACACATATCAGAAAAAAACCCACACATCTTAGAGGGCATCTGTAAGTAACCTACCAGAAAAGAGAGGTCTGGAAATTTAGACTAGATGTTAGGAGGAGGTTCTTTCCAGTGAGGGTGGTGAGGCACTGGCACAGGTTGCCCAGGGAGGTTGTGGCTGCTCCCTCCCTGGAGGTGTTCAAGGCCAGGTTGGAGGAGGCCTTGAGTAACCTGTACTAGTGGGAGGTGTCCCTGCCTATGGCGGGGGGTTGGAACTAGATGATCCTTGAGGTCTCCTTCCAACCTTACCATTCTATGATTCTATGATTAAATTGAGTATAGTGCCATAATATGCCATAGAGATGTGACAAAGGGGAAATGGCACAAACTGGAACACAGAAAGATTCACTTGAACAAAAGGAAAATTTTTCTTCTCTCTAAGGGTGACAGAGTGTCTATGATTCTATGATTAAATTGAGTATAATGCCATAATATGCCATAGAGATGTGACAAGGGGGAAATGGCACAAACTGGAACACAGAAAGATTCACTTGAACAAAAGGGAAATTTTTCTTCTCTCTGAGGGTGACAGAGTGCTAGACCAGGCTGCTCAGAGAGGTCGTGGAGTCTCCTTCTCAGAGAGACTCCAAATCTGTCTACAGTTGGAGATGAAGTGGGTGTGGATGGCATCAATCAGAAGGCTAAGAGACCTGGGGCTGTTTAGCTTGCAGAAGAGAAGACTGAAGGGGGATCTTATCAATGCTTATCAATATCTAAAGGATGCGGGGGGGAGAAGAAGATGTGGCTGGGGTGCCCAGCAACAGGACAAGGGGCAAAGGGCATAAACTGGAATATAAAGAAAAAACTTGCTTTCCTTTGTTGAGTGACAGCACTGAAGCAGGCTGCCCAGAGAGGTTGTGGAGTCTCTTCCTCTGGAGAGACTCCAAATCTGTCTACAATTGGAGCTGAAGTGGGTGTGGATGGCATTAATCAGAACGCCTTACCCAAAGGCATGCCAATTCCCTGACAAGCACATTGTCCCTAATAACTTTGCCAACCATTTATTCCCTGCCAATCTGAAAGCACTTTGCTTTTTGGAATGGTTTTATCCATGCTTGCAGCTCAATGCAAGAAACAAAGCATTTGTTTGGGTTATTTTTTTTTACTTCAAGCTGGCTGTGAAAATGCATGTGTAATATAGGGAAACGAGGGAACAATCTGATGTGTGTTTTCCAAAGTGTCACTCGAGAACATAAAACAACTGAAGAGGAAAATATTATCTTCTGCTGTTAATTGGTGGTTCTGTTTAAGGGCTTTTTTTTTTTTATGCCTTCCATTTCTCCCTCAAATCCTTGAGGGCAAACCCCTGGATTTCAAATGCTAATTCATGCTTTAGACTTCCATCCTGATGGAAAAAAAAAATAGGTGAGGAGAGGAACCCTCCCTGGAGGTGTTCAAGGCTAGGTTGGATGAGGCCTTGAGTGACCTGTTCTAGTGGGAGGTGTCCCTGCCAATGGTGGGGGGTTGGAAGTGGATGATCTTTGAGGTCCCTTCCAACCTACCCCATTCTATGATTCTAGGAAATGGTAGTTAATTTTTGAGTTTAATAAATAGGGTATGGAAGTTCTCTTAGGTCTCCTCCTCCAAAACAGTCCTTAATTTATCTCTTTAAAACCCTTTAATCAGACTTAATGAACTCCAAGGACTGTACAGAACCCCAGTTGTAGAGCACAGTCTGCTGGCATGAGAGAAGAGACTGTACAAATGAATTAGCTCCCATCCTCTGTTAATGCCACCAGCAGGTATCCTAGAGTTTAATTCCCATATTCCTGGAATTTGAAAGCCCAAACCTCCCAAACCCATTACACTGTGGATGCACTCAGACTGCTGCTTCTCTCAGAGTGCTACTGTCTGCTGCATGGTAAGGCCTCAATGACACTAAATGTCTGTCAGCTGCAGTAGTTATTGTCACATAAGGGAAATCACTGTATGCTTTTCTTCATGTGTGTAATTTACTCCTTCTATTAGGTTGCTGGACCACATTGTCTATGCTGGTTGCAAAGCATCATGAATAATGACTCCTGACTAGCATATGTTATGAGGCTTTCAAGAAATAGACTAAAAAATTGTTTTGCTGATCTTCCTTATGCTTGGTTTTGGGATGATTGTTTGAAACTTGGTCATTCTACTTCCAACTTCCATTTCTTGCTGTGTTTGGATTTCAAATAACAACACTGAATATTAAACACTTCCTGTTTCTATAACTGTCCTTCTTAGAGGGAGGAAAAAAATCAAAATGTCTGGCAACAGTGATGTATCTTTTCTTCTTTAATTGCACATCTTTATACAGCAATTTCTGCCATATGGGGCTTGATTTCACAGAACCACAGAATGGTGAGGATTGGAAGAGATGCCCAGGGATCAGCTAGTCCAATCCCCTGATAAAGCAGGATCACCCACAGCAGGTTGTTCATGCAGGTTTTGAATCTCTCTAGAGGTGGAGACTCCACAACCTCTCTAAGCAGCCTGTTGCACTGCTCTAGCACTCTCATAGGGAAGAGAATTTTCCATATCTTTAAGTGAAACATCCTGTGTTCCAGTTTGTACCTGTTGCCTCTTGTCCTATTGCTGGGTTACATTGAAAAGAATCTGGCCCTATTCTCTTCACCTCCAGCCTTTAGGTATTTATGAATACTGACAAGATCCCCTCTCAGTCTTCTCCAGGCTAAACGGTACCAGGTTCTTTCCTCGTCAGAGAGGTGCTCCAGTCCCCTCATCATCTTTGTAACCCT
This sequence comes from Ramphastos sulfuratus, assembly GCA_013399055.1. Lineage (NCBI taxonomy): Eukaryota > Metazoa > Chordata > Aves > Piciformes > Ramphastidae > Ramphastos > Ramphastos sulfuratus. The sequence goes on along the minus strand of WBNM01009953.1, from coordinate 35,411 downwards.
CCACTGGACTCTCTGCAGTAGATCGCTGTCTCTCTTGAACTGGGAAGCTCAGAACTGGACAAAATATTCCAGATGGAGCCTCACCAGGGCAGAGTAGAGGAGGAGAAGAACCTTCCTTGACCTGCCAGCCACATACTTCCTTATGCACCCCAGAATCCCTTCAGTCTGTGACATCTGACCATTCCTATTTCATCCTGGTGAGTTTTGACTGAGGAAGAGGAAACACAATGCAATTTAAATCTTTAGCTGGAATAATTTAATATATTTTCTTAATACTTTCAGCATTAATGCTAAATAATGCTAATCATCACACTCCTGAAGATGTAGGATGTAAAGTGTTCCTTTTTATCATCCTAGATCTAAGCATAACTAACCCTCCAAAACTAAAGTGCTGTTACTTTAGCTGGATGCAAAGTGCTACAGAAGACCTAAACACTCTCTGTATTTCATATGGAACCTTGCTTGTCAGCTGTGCAGCAGCCCCGTGGGTAAAGACACAGCTGCTCAAATAGTGTGGCCCAAGTATTTAGCATATGATAAGGTGAGCCATGGGGGGTGTAGGCAGATAACAGATTTATAAGCTCAGCTGTCACCAGGCGCTTTTAAGTTGGCTGATAAATTTGATAGGCCTGAAGCATTTATAATGCAGCAGAGCTGCAGTCCCCAGTTTCACAAGGTGGCAGCTGGGCAATCCTTCTCGTGCCTGTCTACCACTGCCTCTCAAGGCAGACTCAATCCAGCAGCTTTCTGGCTGTGGACAAGCAGAGTGGACTTAGTTTTATACTCCTATTTTCCCTCCTTTCTCCTTTATCTTCTTTAATTATAGGTTGGTTATGATATTTTACTTTAGCACTGAGTGTGGACTTTACACTCAGGTTTTTTTGTATGAGGCCCATCAATTCCTCAGCTTCTAAATCAGTTTTACAGGCAGTGATTAACAAAACTCACAGAAGCATCAGGAAAAAGTCCTGCCTGATGTGATTCTCTTGATTTAAACTGGCTTAGAGCAGGGAATAAATCAGATCTTTATATTAACATTAATCTAGAGTTTATTAATACCTTAAAAAAAAAGCCCCAACTCCTGCAGGGTTTCTCCCAACTTTTTACTGAAGTTCCAGTTTTAAAGTGTTCACCTCTGATGAACCTTTTCCTTCCAAAAAATCAAGATATGTTATTAAATTAAATGAACATAACATCAAGTGCCTGATGAGCAATGGGAGTCTTTACTTTCACAGGTCAGACTGCTTGTAAAGAAGACATAATTACCAGCCTTAAAGACTCAGAGGATCTTCCTAGGGATGAAAAGGATCAATACCAAGGGCAGCGTGCAGGTTTTGATAAGTAGGTATCCATAACTAAGTATGCAAATTAATCACTAGACTCTTACTTCAGGTCCTGGAGGGTCATTTTTTTTAATCAATCCCATTATGTGCAAAAGGCTTCAGCACATCTTCTTGAGTTTCTATGCAGTACTTCTGTCCTTTTGCAGTTGTACATGCAGATTTGGGGCATATTTTCTCATTACTTAGCAAATCTGTGTCAGCTGGCACAAGCCTGGCTTGCTGCTGTGGTTCTGAATGGCTGAAATGGGCTGCCTTTTCACTCTGGAGCTGGAGAGATTTTCTTGGTAGTAAGTGCTGCAGCACTGGCTCCTGTGGCACTTATGGATTGGGGCTGAATTAATCTCTGCCTACTGAAAATGTCCTCTTCCAAGTCATGTGTCAATGTTCAGGGGCTGGATATTCTCTTTTAATAGTCTTTTTCAGGAAGTGCTCGGGGCAAGTAACAACCACAATGAGGCAGGGTTTTGCCTTGGCTGCTGCCAATAAAGAAGGGAAGATTTATTGCTGTCTAGAGCCCTTTCTGCCCTGCAATCGATATGCCCACATCTAGCATTGTGCCCTGATACGGTGGCTGTGATGCTTATAAATGCTCAGAAGAGTTAGGTGTCTGTCTTCATTGATTTCAGATTAGACAGGTTATCAAAGTCTCCTAGGGAATTTAAAAGGTATTCTGGCTCCTGGCCATATAACCCCTTTGCAGCTGGATTATTGTGAAGGTACAGATACTTGAACCTACTACATAGAGATTCACGCTGTGCTCATGTTTATGCTTACCCCAGGGTTACCTACCCTCTTTGTAAATATTAGTTGCCATAGACTGTGCAAGGTTACAGGCTCTCTTACTCTGTAAAGTTGGGATTTGACCCCATGGAAAATGCACTGACAAATCAAAACTTATAATCGGTTTAAAGTTCAAGGGTGTAGCCAAATCCTGAGCCAGTGTAATTTGACCTAGATGCAGTAAAGTAGAGCTGCAGTTAAATGCATAAACAGAGCTCTCCCACTGAGGTTGCCTTCATACAGTGGGGATGCCCAGGAAGCAGGAGCACAGAATGGCAGGAGTTAGAAGGGACCTGTGAGGATCATCTACCCCCTCTTCCTGCTAAAGCAGGGTCACACAGAGCACATTGTCCAGGATTGCAATGTCCAGGCACATTTGGAATCTTTCCAGAGAAGGAGACTCCACAACCTCTCTGGGCAGCCTGGTCCAGTGCTCTGTCACCCTCACAGGAAGGAAGTTTTTCTTTCTGTTTAGATGGAAGTTCCCATTTTCCAATTTGTACACATTGCCCCTTGTCCTGTCATTGGGCTCCATATACAGAGAAGACCTGTTGTGGCCTTCCACTATCTGAAAGGGGCCTAGAGAAAAGCTGCTGGGAGACTTGGAAATGGGACTTGGGAATGGAGCAAAACTAGAAGTGGGTAAATTCAAATTGGATGTTAGGAAGAAGTTCTTCACCATGAGGGTGGTGAGACACTGGAGCAGGTTGCCCGGGTAGGTGGTGGAAGCCCCATCCCTGGAGGTTTTTAAGGCCAGGCTGGATCTGGCTCTGAACAGCCTCATCTAGTGTCAGGTGTCCCTGTCCTTGCCAAGGAAACTCTGTCAATTGTCTTGAAGGGACTCTAGCAAAATACACATGCTGATTTCTCTGCCACTAGAGAAGGGAGTGCTAATAATACTGTTTGNCCAGCCCTGACAATTCTATGATACTTAAAACCTGGTGGTTTGCTGCTTCAGCAAAACAAAGTTTCAAAAAAACCTGTCATGCTATTTTCTACAAATCATAGTGATTGAACATGCAGAATGCCAAGGAAACTCTGTCAATTGTCTTGAAGGGACTCTAGCAAAATACACATGCTGATTTCTCTGCCACTAGAGAAGGGAGTGCTAATAATTCTGTTTGCATTACTTGGGCCAAAAATCTGTTTGTCATTCATTTGCTCCTGGTACCTTTGGTAGTAACCTTCTGTGTCCATGTGCCTGCCTGCCCCTAAGCTCTAGATCCATTAAGACATGCTGTAACTTTTAACCCTGCATTAGTGACACTGTGACAGATTTTATAAAAAATTCAGGTTTCAGATTCAGTAGCTAAGGTTTTAAGGACATTCTTTCAACCTTTTAGAGCAAAACCAACCTTTCAGTCTTTGTAGTACTTTAAGGATTCTCCCAAACTGGCCACTCTGCCCTTAGAATGTGTAGCTCTGAATGGTAATTTCTGGATATTGCTGCCAGCAGGTTGAAAAATTATATCAAAATTAATTTAAAATAGGTCTAAAAACCAGAAACAGCAGGTTAAGGGTAGATCTCAACTATTGTTTCTGTTAGATACCAATCCTTACGTCACCAACACATGTGTGACCTTATCTCAGTTCTGGAAGGAGCCACAATGAAGTGTTTTAACTGGTTCAGGCTATTTTAACTTTTTTTTCAGTTGACTCAGCACTTGTGAGCACCTAGATGTTAGCAGCACCAGTAGCTGATAGATAACATGCTGCCCAGGGGGGTTGTGGAGTCTCCCTTTCTGGAGATATTCAAGACCTGCCTGAATGCATTCCTGTGTGATCTGGTATAGGTGATCTTGATCTGGCAGGGGGGTTGGACTGCATGATCTTTCGAGGTCCCTTCCAGCTCCTAACCTTCTGTGATAATGCACATTACCTTTTGCTACACCAGGTGTCTTTCTAACTGCTTTCGCTATATGTGGACCTTTCGCTATATGGAGACCTTATAGTAGCCTTCCAGTATCTGAAGGGGGCCTACAGGAAGGCTGGGGAGGGACTATTTATAAGATCTTGCAATGACAGGACAAGGGGCAATGGGTTTAAACTGGCAGAGGGAAGATTTAGACTAGATGTTAGGAGGAAGTTCTTTCCAGTGAGGGTGGTGAGGCACTGGAACAGGTTGCCCAGGGAGGTTGTGGCTGCTCCCTCCCTGGAGGTGTTCAAGGCCAGGTTGGATGAGGCCTTGAGTGACCTGTGCTAGTGGGAGGTGTCCCTGCCTATGGCAGGGGGTTGGAACTAGATGATCCTTGAGGTCTCCTTCCAACCTTACCATTCTATGATGTATCATAAGCAAGACATTATCAATAGCTGATATTAACTTAGGCACCATGCGAGTAGTTAGTAATTTAGTCACATATTTTGTGCTTACGTTCCACCTTACTTGATAAGAGACAAGGATTCAGTAGTGGAGCAGAAAATCATTCTGGGGTCATAGACAGCAAGGACTATTGCCCCATTGTTGGTCTTAATCAGTAGGGTCTTTTCATGTCTATCATCCCAAATTTGAGTTGATTGCAAGATGAATAAATAGGAGACTAAGATTCAGTCTAGACAGGAGACAGATACATGACTTTTAGGAAAAGAACTCAACCTGAAATGAGGTTGTAGTGGGGTGGGGGTTGATCTCTTCCCCCAAGTAACAAGCAATAGGACAAGAGGAAACAGCCTTGAGTTGTGTTAGGGGAGGTTGTCCATCAGGAATATTTTTTTCCCTGAAAGGGTTGTCAGGCCATGGAACAGGCTGCCCAGAGAAATGGTGGAGTGCTCATTGCTGAAGGGATTTAAAAGACATGGAGACATTGTCCTGAGAGGTATGGTTTAGTGGTGACCAGGTGGTGTGGAGTTAATAGTTGGACTTCCTGATCTTCTCTTCCAACTAAACCATACCAATTCTATGATTTAAGTCATAGAAAGACTATTTGAGTACCCATGTCTGAAGTGCTAGAGGACTGGAATTCAAAATTTATTTTAATGCACAGATGGCAAAATTTACTATATATGATGCAAAGACATTTTGGGAAAAAAAATTTCTTGTGGTTAAATCATATAAAATAAAATCTAGTTTCTGATGTTAATCATGTCCCAAGATTCTGATACAAGAAGCTTGGACTAATTATTGACCACCACCGTATCTCAGACATTAAGGCTGCAGAATAACTGTCTGACACCATCCTACTTTGTAAGGTCAGCACTACAGTTAATGCATTTCTGTTTATAAACAGGATGAGCTCCTTTGGGGGAGTTACTATGACTGCAAAGACACAATACGCTATGGGGAAATGGTCCCACTTGCTAACTAGGTGCCTGTGTTCCACTTTCCTAACTGGAACCTAAAACTCTATTGTTCATTCATGCCGTGGAAATAAATAAATAAGTAAGTGTTTCACTACAGACTGTGTGTGTGACAAGCACTGGGACAGGCTCCCTAATGTGGTTGTGTTATCTCCTTCTCTGGAGATATTCCAAATGTATCTGGACATTGCAAACCTGGCTAACCTGCTCTGGGTGACCTTGCTCTAGCAGTGGGGTTGGACTACATGATCCCCTGAGGTCCCTTCCATTCCCTGCCATACTGAGATTCCCTATGACTAACACAAAAGCTTCTACTAAGACACCGCCGGGAATAATCCATTTATGTAACACGCTCAAATTTGCCTCGAAACAGAGGAAAATGGCCCAGCTTGGAAGGGGAAGAGCACAGGGGCTGTGGGAGCAGCGGGGACTAAGCATCGCGCACTCCCCCGACCCGCAACCCCGGTCCTCCATTTCAGTGTCCCCTCCTGGCTCCTCCCGTCCCTCCGCCGCCACCAGCCGTCTCGCTGAGGGGCTGGGAGGGGGCGCAACTAGAGACATCTCCCCGAAAATGCACGCCCCGAATCTGACCCGCGTGGAAGCAGGAGGGAGAGCATCGGGGCCCCGCGGCGGCGGCGGCTCGTATGCAGTCAGATCCGGGAGAGGGGTGAGAGGCGGAGGAGGAGGAGGAAGGCAGGGTCTCTGATGGCGACTGGGGAGGCCCGGCCGGGCAGACACTCACCATGGCGGCGGCGGCGGCGAGGCGCTGTCCAGGGTACGGCTCGGCTGGGCTCGGCTCTGCCGGCGCTGCCCGCCGCGCCCGCGCTATAAGGCGCCGCCTCCTCCTCGGCTTTGCCGTGCCCGCCCCCGCCGGCGGCGTGGCTGCAGTGGCGGCGAGGGCGAGGTGGGCTGGGCCGGCCGCGTCCCCTCAGCGCACCTGAAAGGGAAGGAACGTGAAAAGGATGGGGAGGTGGTGGTGAGCAACCTGTGGGAGGTGGGAATGAAATGGCTGAGAAGAGGAAGAGACTGAAGATGCTGTTCCATCGCTCAAAGTGTTGCTGTGGACAGCGGCCGCCAGCCTCTGATATTGGGAAGATTTACTTAGGAGGGTTCTCCATTGGCCTGTGCCAGCAGTAGCGTGGCCGGCAGGACTAGGTCAGTGATGGGGGAACCCCTGTACTCAGCACTACGAGGCTGCACCTTGAATACGGTGTTCAGTTTTGGGCCCCTACCAAAGAAGGACATTGAGGTGCTAGCACATGTCCAAGGAAGGGCAACAAAGCTGGTAAAGGATCTAGAAGAGAGCTGGGGTTAAAACATGCTTGGATCAAAGCTGAGAAGGTACTGTACACCTCTAGAGGATGAGTCTGATGAAAAGCAGCTGAAGAAACTGGGGTTGTTCAGCGTGGAGAAAAGGACTTAGGGGCAACCTTCTCGCTCTCTACAACTCCCCGAAGGGAGAATGTAACAAGGTGAGGATCAGTATCTTCTCCCAGGTGAAACATGACAAGACAAGAGGAAATGGCCTGAATTTGTGCCAGGGGAGGTTTAGGTTAGACATTAGGAAAAATGTCTTCCCAAAAAGGGTTGTCAAGCCCTGGAGCAGGCTGCCCAGACAAGTGGCAGTCTCCATCCCTGGAAGGATTTAAAAGATGTATAATGTAATCCTGAGGGANCCCCGACCCGCAACCCCGGTCCTCCATTTCAGTGTCCCCTCCTGGCTCCTCCCGTCCCTCCGCCGCCACCAGCCGTCTCGCTGAGGGGCTGGGAGGGGGCGCAACTAGAGACATCTCCCCGAAAATGCACGCCCCGAATCTGACCCGCGTGGAAGCAGGAGGGAGAGCATCGGGGCCCCGCGGCGGCGGCGGCTCGTATGCAGTCAGATCCGGGAGAGGGGTGAGAGGCGGAGGAGGAGGAGGAAGGCAGGGTCTCTGATGGCGACTGGGGAGGCCCGGCCGGGCAGACACTCACCATGGCGGCGGCGGCGGCGAGGCGCTGTCCAGGGTACGGCTCGGCTGGGCTCGGCTCTGCCGGCGCTGCCCGCCGCGCCCGCGCTATAAGGCGCCGCCTCCTCCTCGGCTTTGCCGTGCCCGCCCCCGCCGGCGGCGTGGCTGCAGTGGCGGCGAGGGCGAGGTGGGCTGGGCCGGCCGCGTCCCCTCAGCGCACCTGAAAGGGAAGGAACGTGAAAAGGATGGGGAGGTGGTGGTGAGCAACCTGTGGGAGGTGGGAATGAAATGGCTGAGAAGAGGAAGAGACTGAAGATGCTGTTCCATCGCTCAAAGTGTTGCTGTGGACAGCGGCCGCCAGCCTCTGATATTGGGAAGATTTACTTAGGAGGGTTCTCCATTGGCCTGTGCCAGCAGTAGCGTGGCCGGCAGGACTAGGTCAGTGATGGGGGAACCCCTGTACTCAGCACTACGAGGCTGCGCCTTGAATACGGTGTTCAGTTTTGGGCCCCTACCAAAGAAGGACATTGAGGTGCTAGCACATGTCCAAGGAAGGGCAACAAAGCTGGTAAAGGATCTAGAAGAGAGCTGGGGTTAAAACATGCTTGGATCAAAGCTGAGAAGGTACTGTACACCTCTAGAGGATGAGTCTGATGAAAAGCAGCTGAAGAAACTGGGGTTGTTCAGCGTGGAGAAAAGGACTTAGGGGCATCCTTCTCGCTCTCTACAACTCCCCGAAGGGAGAATGTAACAAGGTGAGGATCAGTATCTTCTCCCAGGTGAAACATGACAAGACAAGAGGAAATGGCCTGAATTTGTGCCAGGGGAGGTTTAGGTTAGACATTAGGAAAAATGTCTTCCCAAAAAGGGTTGTCAAGCCCTGGAGCAGGCTGCCCAGACAAGTGGCAGTCTCCATCCCTGGAAGGATTTAAAAGATGTATAATGTAATCCTGAGGGACATGGTTCAGTGGTGACCTGGCAGTGCTGGGTTAACAGATAGACTTGATCTTGAAGGTCTCTTCCAACCAGAATGACTCTATGGTTCTATGAGTGGCCAGTTTGGGAGCAGACAAAGGCATTGGCTGGCTACTGTGATCCTGACGCGACTGTTGCATTTAACAGAGGAGTTGGTCTATAGCCCAACACTTGTATTGGCAGTTGAAGTTCTCTGAACTGAAGCCCTGAATCCTCCACAAATCGTGCCAAAGAAAGGTCAGTGTCTTTCTACTGCCTAACTGTGATATCTCCCTGGAGACATTTGCTAGGGAGGGATTGATTTGATAAGCAAATATTTAGGTAAGTCGTGTACAGAAGAGGCAACAATCACACAACGCAGGAACTACTGACCCAGTTACAACTCTGACACTGACAGGAAACAAGGTGGACAGGGAAAAGGAGGAACTTTGTGCTTGGTGGAACAAGCACAACATTTCATTCCTTCACAACTGATTTTTGTTCTAAATGCAGCTGAAGAATTCTATAAAACATTTATTTAAATTATCAAAGCTTATTGAATGTGTTCTGCTGCTTTCCTCTGGATTTACCAAAGCAGTCTTCAACATGCATCTGAAATCAAAATAATATTTCTTAAAATGTTAACATTCTTAATCATTATTTTATTTCATAAATTAAAGCTTGTGGAGGGAAAAGAAAATGAAAAATGTTCCTACGTGCATTCCTCTTGCTGCCCTCTCAATCCTGGTTCTTCAGAGTTTTGTTGACCAGAGAACAGTCTTAGAATCATAGAATCATAGAATGGTTTAGGTTGGAAGGGACCTCAAGAATCATCTAGTTCCAACCCCCTGCCATAGGCAGGGACACTTCCCACTAGAACAGGTCACCTGGCTTTGAGCACCTCCGGGGAGGGAGCATCCACAACCTCCCTGGGCAACCTGTTCCAGTGTTTCATCACCCTCACTGGAAAGAACTTCTTCCTAACTTCTAATTTAAATCTCCCCTCTGCCAGTTCAAAACCATGACACCTTGTCCTGTCATTACAAGACCTTGTCAGTAGTCCCTCCCCAGCTCTCCTGTAGGCCCCCTTCAGATACTGGAAGGCCACTACAAAGTCTTCTTGAAGCCTTCTCTTCTCCAGGCTGAAGAGCCCCAACTCTTGTAGCCTGTCCTCATAGGAGAGCTGCTCCAGCCCTCTGATCATCTTTGTGGCCCTCCTCTGGAGTCGCTCCAACAGTCTGATGTCCTTCTTGTGTTGGGGGCTCCAGCTTCCCTGGTTTCAGTGGCAGAAACAGTGGAAATAAGCTAAGACCAAGTGTGGTGCAGGAGAGGTAACATCTTCACAAACTAAAGTACACTTGATGTATAGACAGGCTGTATTTGTCTAAAATGGTCACTAATGTTCTAAACATCTTCTGGAGAACAGGAGGATGAGGAANTGTAACAAGGTGAGGATCAGTATCTTCTCCCAGGTGAAACATGACAAGACAAGAGGAAATGGCCTGAATTTGTGCCAGGGGAGGTTTAGGTTAGACATTAGGAAAAATGTCTTCCCAAAAAGGGTTGTCAAGCCCTGGAGCAGGCTGCCCAGACAAGTGGCAGTCTCCATCCCTGGAAGGATTTAAAAGATGTATAATGTAATCCTGAGGGACATGGTTCAGTGGTGACCTGGCAGTGCTGGGTTAACAGATAGACTTGATCTTGAAGGTCTCTTCCAACCAGAATGACTCTATGGTTCTATGAGTGGCCAGTTTGGGAGCAGACAAAGGCATTGGCTGGCTACTGTGATCCTGACGCGACTGTTGCATTTAACAGAGGAGTTGGTCTATAGCCCAACACTTGTATTGGCAGTTGAAGTTCTCTGAACTGAAGCCCTGAATCCTCCACAAATCGTGCCAAAGAAAGGTCAGTGTCTTTCTACTGCCTAACTGTGATATCTCCCTGGAGACATTTGCTAGGGAGGGATTGATTTGATAAGCAAATATTTAGGTAAGTCGTGTACAGAAGAGGCAACAATCACACAACGCAGGAACTACTGACCCAGTTACAACTCTGACACTGACAGGAAACAAGGTGGACAGGGAAAAGGAGGAACTTTGTGCTTGGTGGAACAAGCACAACATTTCATTCCTTCACAACTGATTTTTGTTCTAAATGCAGCTGAAGAATTCTATAAAACATTTATTTAAATTATCAAAGCTTATTGAATGTGTTCTGCTGCTTTCCTCTGGATTTACCAAAGCAGTCTTCAACATGCATCTGAAATCAAAATAATATTTCTTAAAATGTTAACATTCTTAATCATTATTTTATTTCATAAATTAAAGCTTGTGGAGGGAAAAGAAAATGAAAAATGTTCCTACGTGCATTCCTCTTGCTGCCCTCTCAATCCTGGTTCTTCAGAGTTTTGTTGACCAGAGANAGACAAAACAGCCTAGATTTGTGCCAGGGGAGGCCTAGGTTGAACGTTAGGAAAAATGTCTTCCCCAAAAAGGTTATCAATCCCTGGGATGGGGTCCCCAGGGAAGTGGTTGAATCATCATCTCTAGAGGTGTTTTAAACATGTTTAGATATGGTGCTACAGGACATGGTTTAGCACCAGGTTTGGCAGTTTTAAGTAATGCCTGGACTTGATGATCTTAAAGGTCATTCCAACTTAAACAATGCTTTGATCTCGAGACTTTCTTCCTGGTAGGCTTTTTGTCCATGTCCTGCTTCAGCCCTTCCTTTCTCTTGGACTTAGAGAAAGAGCTACACCAAAGGCTGTGAGACTGGCTGTCTTCCCAGGGCTGCCCAGAAGTTATACTGCCAGAAGCTTCACGTGAAAATGTGTCCTTGTGTAACTTCTAGCCCACTTTTAGCAATGCAGACTTGTTTGCTTGAGCTTCCAATCTCCAGCATGCTGGTTTGCAATGAACTGAGGTTGACTTGCCAACCTTTCATCTAATTTGTCTTTTTTATATTCATTGAATTCTACCTGTGCTGCTGAAGATTATCTTGAAATACCGAAGAGATTGGGTTTTTTGTTTGTTTTTTTGGTTTGTTTTTTGGGTTTTTTTTTTTTTTTGTTGTTGTTGTTGGGTTTTTTGGGTTTTGTTTGTTGGTTTTTTTTTTTGTCCATTCTGTTGTTTCCTAGGCAGAAAATTGTCTTCTCTAATAGATTGCTCTTTAGGTGCTGTAGAGCATGGAGTAGTTTGGAAGCTGACTGATGGTGAAACATGTTACTTGGAATGCTTCAGCCTCACAACTCTTCCAATTTCTTTATAGTTCAAACAGGCTGAAGTTAGTGTGTCAAGCCAAATCTAGACACAAGGACAAAACATCTTTTGTCTTTATTCTTGTTTTCCTTTATCTAAACCAGACACAAAACATATGTTCAAGTTTGGTAAAGGTGTAACTTTTCTTCTTTCCTGAGTTCTTTGTACCTGGCACATCACACAATGCACTCACACAACCCAGAAAGCAAATAGTGTCAAGAGGAGTGTGGCCAGCAGCTCAAGAAAGCTGATTCTTCCTCTTTACTCTGCTCTTCTGAAACCCCACCTTGAATACTGCATCCAGTTCTGGTGTTCCCATCATAAGGAGGGCACGGGGCTGTTGGAGTGAGTCCAGAGGAGGGTCACAAAGATGATACAAGGGCTGGAACACCTCTGCTACGTGGCTAAGCCAAGGGAGCTGGGGTTGTTCAGTCTAGAGAAGATTCCAGGGGCACCTTATAGCTGCTTTCCAGTACCTGACGGGATCCTACAGGAAGGCTGGAGAGAGACTTTTCATAAGGGTGTCTAGCAGCAGGACAAGAGGGAATGGTTTTAAGCTGAGGAAGAGTAGGTTCAGACTGGATCTTAAGAAGAAGTTCTTTAGTGGTGGGACTCTGGAACAGGTCGTGGATGCCTCCTCCCTGGTGGTATTCAAAGCCAGATTGGATGAGGCCTTGAGCAGCCAAGTTGAGTTGGGTAGATGATTGCTGCAGTCCCTTCCAACCTAAGCCATTCTATGATTCTGTGTTTCTATAATTACTGTCATTTTCTTCTACAATAGCAGTTTTTTAACAAAACAGTAATATCTACAATACAGATACACACAGGAAGCAAATAGGATTCTGGAGGCATCTAAAAGCTGTAAGTACTCTAGATATTTTTAAGACCTATCTAATGACCTGAATTTGGAGATTTAAGGACTGTGGCAGGATTTGGATTCATCTGTTTGTTTCAAGGGCACTGCCATTTGTTTAATTGGATACCAGGCACAGAGCACAGCAGACCTCTGCCATGCAAAGAGCTTTGAGTAGTTGTTGAACCATGTTGTGCTGAGAGGAAAAGCAGAACATTAAGCAAACATGCAGAGAAAAGGAATTTCTTAGTTCTAGCTGAAATTTCCTGAAAATAAGAAGTGGAAGCAATTAAACCAGCACTTCAGTATGGGGCAGTGGTGTTACACAACTTCTGCTCATGGCAAAATACCACATGGAGTTAGCCTGAGTCCTACTGGCATAGAGGTTTGGTAGGTCAAACTTCATCACAGACTACTTAATGTACAGAATCACAGACTAGCTGAGGTTGCAAGGGACCTCTGGAGGTCATCTGATCCAACCTACCAGCTCAAACAGGACCACTTACAGCTGTTTGTTCAGAGCTGTGTCCAGTCAGGTTTTGAGTATCTCTGCATCTCAGGAAAAGTGCCTTTGAGTTGCAATGGCTTTGGAGCTCCCAGTTCCCATGAGGTTTGCAGCTCAGCAGGAAGCAGAATAGACAAGGTAGTAGTGATGAGCCAACTACCACCAACTCTCAGCTCCTGCTAAGTTTCAATCGGTAGGATAAAGTTTTGATTTGGGAAAGTGAAATAAGACATGTCTTCAATCACTGCTCTTGATCACAGACTCCTCTAAAAGTTGCAATTTAAACTCAGGACTTGCCTGTTTTATAAAATTGACCTATCACAGAATGTTAGAGGTAGGAAGGGACCACCAGAGATTACTGAGTCCAACTCCATTGCCAAAGCAGGATCACCTAGGGCAGGACACACAGGAATGCCTCCAAGCAGGTTTTGAAAGTCTCCAGAGAAGGAGACTCCACAACCTCTCAGGGCAGCCTGTTCCACTAAGTCTCTCCTCGGGCTTGTGTTCTAACTTGTACCTGTTGTTCCTTGTCCTGCCACTGGGCAAAAAGAGACTATCACCTTCATCTTGACACCCATCCCCAGATATTTATAGATGTTGGTAAGATTCTCTTTCAGCCTTCTCAAGACAAACCAGACTCAATTCTTTGTCCTTCTTCATAGGAGAGATGGTCAAATCCTGCAATCATCCATGTAGCTCTCTGTCAGCAGCATCTGTCCAGCTCACTAGCAGCTAGCTTAGATAAAAGAGATTATCCATTCTTTTTCTAATTTTATTGGCACAAAACAATGTTTATGTGCCTAAAGATCTCGTTTCTGGTACTGACACCATGGGGTCAGCGTGAAAGAACTTTGGTACCTCTCAGCAAGTGCTTCAGAACTGTCAGCAATAAAACTGTGTTGAATCAGATCAGAAGTACCAAACCAGCTTTGAAAGCCTGTCCTCTTGTTTTGTTCTGGTATGATGAGTGCTTTCTTCCATGCCTTTTTTTCCCTATGCTTCTCAGTTTTGAAACTCTAGCTGGTGTGCTGTGTCTGCACAGCCAAAAGTAAAACTTCTATTAAACTACCAGTTGTGTGGATGTAAAATAAAAACAAAGCCACAAGAAATGTGCTGGAGAAAGTATGGAAGGAGCTGCTTTGCAGTTTTTGTAATACATGCTATGTTCTAGCACCCTCTTTAGGAGCACAGTAATACTGCCAGGATCTCCTCTTAAACCTGGAAAGTAGTTCGTGTGTCCAGGAAAAGTGCTTGGTTGCAGTCACAGATAGCTCAGGAGGTGCCTTGTGGTATTAACTTGCTGTGAATTGTGGGTGGACCTGAAGGATCTCACACCTGCTAGTATTTAGTGTTAGGGCGTCATATGGAGGTCCCAGTTTCATAGAATCATAGAATGGTTTGGGTGGGAAGTGACCTTTAAAGGTCATCTAGTCCAGCCCCCCTGGAGTCAGCAGGGACATCTTCAACTAGATCAGGTTGCTCAGAGCCCTGTCCAACCTGACGTGGAATGTTTACAGGGAGAGGGCATTCACCACCTCTCTGGGCAACCTGTGCTGGTGTTTCACTATGTTAACTGTGATAATGTTTGGGATCAGAGTCTTGCTGTGTTGAGACCTACACCAAAGAGATCATGGTGTGATACATCACAGTGTAACATAGAGGGGAAGGGTAGAAGAAGTCTGTTCTCTGTATTCCTGCCACAGGAAATAGAAAGGTATTTATAACAAAAGAGAGGTAGCAAGGTGAAATTCACCAAGTATATTCTGAAGGGCAGGGCTACACTTTGCCCCTCCTGCATGAACTACAACTCCCTGGACAGCTTCTGGGGTACAAGTGGTAGGTAGCCAAGCTCCTGTATGTTGTTTTAGCTGCAGCAGTTGGTATGGTTGCCAGTTGCTTTTGAAGATGATGTGCCAAGAGAAGGATGAAAAATTAGGACATAAATAACTGGTTTTGCTTCATAGCAATGGTGACACCTCCATGAGAAATTAGGCTTTTGTAGTAGTGGATTTCAACACCCATTTTCAGTAATTTTAGAAACATTAAGCAGTGTCTCTTATATTGCAAAGGAATGTTATAACCTTGCTGCAGTGCTGAAGAAGTCCTTATCAGAGTCAAGATTATCTCACATTTATCATGCAATTCCTGGGAGAGATTGTTTCCTCGGATTTCTCTTAGGTGTTAAAGACCTGCTTTGATACATCACTACACTATCAACAGAAGGCAAGGATCAAGGCTAGGTGGAATCACACTGGGGTGGCAGAGATATAATACTGCCTTGGTAGGCCTGCTGTTCACTTAACTTATCAATCAAAGAAGGGGAAGAAAGGGGTGCAGTGGCAAGAGGAAGAAATAGGAACTAGAAACCATAGAATCATTTTGGTTGGAAACATTATCTAATTCTAACCAGTCTGGTGCTAAACCATGCCTCTTAGCACAACATCTCTGTCTTCTAAACACCTCCAGGGATGGGGACTAAACTGCCAGCCTGGAGGGCCCATTCCAGTATTCTGAGAACCCTTTGTGTGAAGAAATTTCTTTTAATATTCAACCTAAACCTCCCCCGGTGCCGCTTCCTCTCTTCCTATTGCTTGTTACTTGGGAGAAGAGATCGACCTCACTGCGGCTTCATTTCAGGTAGTTGTAGAAACTGAGAAGGTCCTCTCTCAGCCTCCTTTTCTCCAGACTAAGCAATCCCAGTTCCCTCAGCTGCTTTGCAGAGGACCTGCTCTCCAGGCCCTTTGCCAGCCTTGTTGCGCTTCTCAGGACCCACTCAAGCAACTCAATGTTTTTCTCGTAGTGAGGGTTCCAAAACTGAAGTGCAGTACTCACAGTATGGCCTCACCAGTGCTGGGTACAGGGGAACAATAGTCCTGGTCCTGCTGGCCAAACCATTCCTGATGTAGGCCAGGAAGCCGTTGGCCTGCTTGGCCGCTGAGCACAACGCTGGCTCATGTTCAGCTGGCTGTTGGCCAACACCCCCAGGCCTTTCTCTACGGGGCAACTTTCCGTACACTCATCTCCAAGCCTGCAGCATCGCGTGGGGTTGTTTTTACCTGAGTGCAGGACGCGGCTCTTGGCCCCGCTGAATCTCATACAACCGCCCCCGGACCGGAGTGCGAGGCGTAACGGCCGCCTCGGGTGCTGATTCCCGCCGCGAGGGCGGGGCGCATTCCATGCCGGGATTTGTTGTCCCCGCCGACAGTGGCGTCCGCCCGCCGAAGAGTGTAGCGGACTACACTTCCCAGCATGCACCGGGCGCCACTACCGTCACAGTGATGCGCGTCACAGAGACGCGCGTCACGGCCTGCCCAAGTCCCTCTGCCGCCGCTCTTCGCACCGGCGGGAGGAGACGGAGTCGGTGTTGCCTCCGGCTTAGCTCCAGTCCCTTCACTTGTCCTTGTTTTCCCGGCTGGGCCGTGGAGCTGCCCCCTCCGTTCTCCGGAGGTATAGGACAACGATGCAAGGCACGGCCTCCTTCCTGTAGCCGCCGGCTCCTCACCTAAGCCCTGAGGCGGCCCGCAGCGGGGTGACGGCCCAGACGGCCCCAGGTGGGGTTCGGTCCAGCGGCTGCCGCAGCGAGGAGGCGTTTTAGAGGAAGGGTCCCCGGCGCCGCGGGCGGAGGGAAGGCGGCCGGGGCCATGTGGCAAAGCATCGGTCTGACCTTGCTGGTGATAGTGGCCACCCTGGCCTGCGTGCTGCTCTTCATGCTGTGCGGTGAGTCCCGCCCGCTCCCTTCCAGGGCGGGGAGGGGGGGGTGGAGGGGCGAGGAGGTTCGTGAGTGCTGGCTTGGCTTCACTGTGCGGTGCTTGTGTTTCCTCAGCCCTTATCCCCACACTCCCACTTTCTCGACCTGTGGTAGTGTCTCTTGGCACAGGTTGACTGAAGGAAATGAGAGGGCACCGTGGCCCGGGATGCGGGGCTGCGTGAGTGGCTCGCAGCGCCCCCTTTTCTTTGTTCCCATATAAATTGGAGCCTTAAATACTTCCAGAACTTAATTCGGTGACTAATCTGAAGTCGACAGCTTTTTGGTGAACCGACTCCTGAGCAGTCACTGAGCAGCTGGTACATGGGTCTGAAATGGAAGAAAACTTCCTACTCGTATTCCTTAGCTTTAGACAACTGTTTGCTAGCCTAGATTTAGAGCAGCTTTTAGGAAGTTTTTTGGTCTTATGTGTATTCAATAACTGGAGAGCTTTTTAAGGCAAAGAAAAGGATTATATCAATGGGAGGCACGACTAGCAGGTCTGTTAGAGGTTTTGGAAGGAACCAGCCTGGTGCCTGTGGTCAATATGTTGAACTTGGAGTTCTAAAACCAAAATTAAAAAACCCACAACAAACCACCACCGTTGAACTTAAACTGTGCTGTAGCCTATGGTGAAAGGCTCGTGAGATAAGAAGCAAGTGGGAGGTCGATTGATAAGGGATTTTTGAAAGCCAAGAGAGCAGAGAGTCAGCTGAGATTTAATATGTAAAGTTGTTAATTGTTGTCAAAACGGCAAAGCATTGTGAAAAGATTTTGCAATGTCAAGAGACTGAATTAGTATCCAGTTAGATATGGGAGGTGAAATCCAGTATTTGTATATATGGAGTAATGCTAATAAAAAGTGTGAAATATATTCATGGGGAAGCAGAATGGCTTCAAACTGAGCTGTTTGTATCCCAGAGGAAGGATTACTTGAAGTAACTGCAAGTCTTTCTCCAAAATAGGTGTTTAATGTTCAGTACGAAGTAGGCAAATCAAGCATTAGAAGTTGAAAATAAAGTAGAAAATGTTGGTATATTGCCACAGAAACCTACTATGTGCCTGTGTCTTACATTTTAACAAGAAAATGGTGTTTTAAACATGGTGTTTGTTACCATGTTTAAAAAATAAATATCCTATGTTCTTAGGAGAAAAGAGAGTATGGGGCTAGCGGTATAATAATTTCTGTCTGAAGAAAATCTGATTAGGTTAAGTCTGTCCTGCCTGGAAAATAAATGAGTGAAGGAAGGATGGTGGTTATAGAACTGAGTAGAATGAAAAAGGTAATCTGGGAATGGCTGTGAAATTTCATCACTGGAGAGAAACTAGAGAACTTAAATGACCAAGAAACAGGCTTATATATTTTTTTTTTTATCCAATGAGGAAATAAATTGCGAGCTTGTTAAGAGATAATAGTTTGGATGCTAAGACTTTTGGCGTTTAAAGCTCATAGAACAAGGGTCAATATCTTTAAGCCATAGTAGAAAAAACAAATGAAAAAAAAAAAGACATTTTCATTACTTGGGTGAGGAAACTCCTGAAATACAGATAACTGGGCTGCAGAGGTATATAACTGGAAGCTAACCAATGTGGTGCCCATCCACAAGAAGGGTGGGAAGGAGGAACCAGGAAATTACAGACTTGTCAGCCTGACCACAGTGCCAGGCAAGGTTATGGAACAGGTCATCTTGAGTGCAATCACACAGCACTTACAGGATGGCCAAGGGATCAGGCCCAGCCAGCATGGGTTTAGGAAGGGCAGGTCCTGCCTGACCAACCTGATCTACTTTTATGACCAGGCTACCTGCCTGGTGAATGAGGGGAATGCTGTGGATGTAGTCTACCTGGACTTGACACCGTCTGCCACAACAAGCTCCTGGCAAAGCTGGCAGCTTGTGGCTTGAACATATTCACTCTGATATGGGAAAAGAACTGGCTGGAGGGCCGTGCCCAGAGAGTGGTGGTGAATGGTGCCACATCCAGCTGGCAGCTGTCACTAGT
>WBNM01009953.1:0-16377 GCA_013399055.1 Ramphastos sulfuratus | reverse complement strand
TATATACACTATATACAGGAATATTTACAGAAATATACAAGGTAAAGGTAATACAGAAACACAACACCCCTCCCAGAAATCAGAGACCCCAGGAGGGGCTCCCAACCACCCTTCCACCTTCTCCCCACCCCTATACCTTACCCCAAGGTTTTGAGGATCGGCCAGAGGAGGAGTTAGAAGAAAAGTGATTAGTGAAATTAATTTGTCAGAGAGGAGAAGCCAGAAGTTGCTAGACAGCCCCAGAAACTGTACTCCAGAGAGTGCCACAAGCCCGACTGTCTTATCTTTTGGTTTGGGTTCTTTCTTAAACATCATAGCAAGCCTATGAGTGAAGTAGACATCACCATTGTTTTCCTTTTCACAGCCTATAATATAATTTTCTCTATTAAAATATTCCAATTAGCCTTAAACCAGCACAGTCTCTTCCAACCTGGTTGATTCTATGATTCTATTCTATGAGGGTGCACCATATCTACTTTCCTTGGTCTTGTGTTCTTTTCATGTGCATCCTCTACTGTTTGTTGTTACAGACTAAACTTTGACCTCAATGGGTGTACTGAGGTTTCTATATGCTCATTAGGTGTTGTCTGTATAGTAGATGAAATGTGATACATGCTAGGGTTTTACGTTTTCAGAGTATATATGTGAGAGCCTTGCTGGCTTGTTGAAAGTTTAAAATTATTTTGCAACATGGTTTTCAAAATCTGATGTGAGGATCACTTTCCCCAGGCCTTTCTGCTTTTGTCTGTATATGACAGATGGAATTGAAATGCTAAGGAGCTCTATAAATTTGCCGGATAAACCTCTCTCTGGTGTTTTCTTGCTTGCAGAAAGCAAAATTAATTAATACTTTTTTTTTTTAAGTATTTTTATGAATATTTCACACTTTGGAGTTCTGTAATGTACATTCAACTTTCATTCAATAAATATTTTGAATCCTTCACTGTGTTTTATTTTCAACAATATCAGAGCAATAAAATCACTGCTAAAAGTCACTTAGAGTTCAAAAGTACTAAGCACAGAAAGCTGTTCACTCTTTTGAGAAGGGACTTGAGGTGTTACCATGTTAGAAGTAACTCAGATAATGATTTACTGCTCTGGTAATTTTTTTTTTTCAATCATACATCATTTATTAATGAATATTGATACATTTCTAGTTCTTGTGTCATGATTATTTTCAGAAAATATTAATGGAAAACAGTATGAAGACCACTATGAGAAAAGACTGAGCTCTTTCCCTTCTAGTTACGTATCGGTGCCAGTGAGAGGCAGTTTTTCATCCACCTTCTTACCTACAAATCTTTATTCTTTACAGCCTGTTGAGACTGTGTGTGACCTAAATAAATGCCAAATAGTGACATAAAAACCTTAATGGACAAATATGACAGAAGAGTGGCTGGATATAATCTTGACTAAGCTTGATCTGATGATGATGTTTTACAGCCCTCTGATAAGAGCTATTGGGACAACTTTATAAAAAGGACATACGGGTTCAAGAGTCTAAAGAACTGTAACTTGGATTTTGAGTGTGAATGCTTTTGGAGAAAAACAGATTTAAATATCCAGGAAACACCCAAAGGCTGTATGGATTTCTGCTGCTTATTACAGATGTGATGTGTGATAAGATAATGCTATCAGCATGTAAATGGTAGGAGGAAAAAATAATTTATTCTTCTCCGTGAGGGTGGAGAGGGACTGGAACAAGTTGCGCAGTGAAGCTATGGAGGCTCCAAGCCTGGAAGTGTTCAAAGCCAGGTTGGATGGGGACTCGAACTATCTGGTCTAGTAGGAGGTGTCCCTTCCCATGGCAGGAGAGTTGAACCTAAAAGACCTTTAAGGTCCCTTCCAACCCAAACCATTCTAGGATTCTATGATATTTCTAGAGTGAAAAGATGACATTCAAAGCACAAACTGTTAGAAGTGATTTGGAGTGGTTCTTAAGCCGTGTGAAAAGCAAATGTTTGTGCTTGAATTAGGCATTGATGTGTATAGAAGTACTTGAATAAACGACCTGATTTCTTTGTCTAAACATTTCTGGATGCTCACAAATGCTACTTTCCATCTTAGTCTGAATTTGTTAGGAAGCAGGGAAGCCTTGCAGCTTGCAACATCTCTATTTGTAAACTGATCACATCTGACACAGAAACCATTGAGGGACTGTAAACAGCAATTTTTCAGTTGCTCTTTTAAAAGTGAGGCTGAGGTAACTTGCTTCTGGGTTTTGGTTTTTTGATTTTTTGGTTTGTTTGGTTTTTTTTCCCACACTTTTTCTGTAGCTTGTTTCTGTGTTCTCTCTGGTGGTCTTATGGCTGCTTTTGTGCATTCCGTGTGCCTCTGCATTTGAAATTCATGTGTAGTCAAGACTGTAAGGTGAGATGAACTACCAGCCAAGGTGAACTGCAGTACTACTTCTGTGTATTTGTTTTATTTTCCTCGATGTAACAAAGCATGGAGCTGTGTGGAATTGCAAAATTGCCTTCAGTGGAATGTATGAAACATTCGTCTCATTTGTCTGGAGGGGCTAGTGAGACATGGGTTGAAAGACATGACCTTAGACCAAAAATCATGTAGTTCAAAGTGCAGAAATAGATGTGTGCTTTGCTTCACAAGCCTGAATTCAGTTGCAGATAGGAAAACATTTGAGCCCTAAATTCTACCTGAATAAGTTTCTTATAATGCTTTGTTTAAATGGTTTTGTAACTATCTTAGATGAGTGAATCACAGAATCAGAGAGTGATGGGATCTGGAAGTGACCTCTGGGGATAATTTTGTCCAACCCCCCTCCTAAAGCAGTCACCCAGAGCAGGTTGCTCAGGATCACATTTAGGCAAGCTTTGAAAGTGTCTAGAGTAGGAGATTCCAGAACTTCTCTGGGTGACTTGTTCCAGTGCTTTGTCACTCACTAAAGAAAGAAGTTTTTCCTTAGGTTTTAGGTGGAACTTCCTGTGTACTATCTGTTGCCCCTTATCCTGTTGTTGGGCACCACTGAACAGAGTCTGGTCCCATCCTCTTGAACCCTGTTATAGATATCGATCAGATCCTATTTCAGTCTTCTATTGTCTGGGCTAAACAGCCCCAGGTCTTTCAGCCCTCTCCTCATCAGATGAGTTCTCTCATCTTTGTAGCCTTCACTGGATTTGTCCAGTAGTTCCTTGTCGCTCTTGAAGTGGGGAGCTCAGAACTGGACATAGTACTCCAGATGTGGCCTCACTAGGGCAGAGTAGAGGGGAAGGAGAACCTCCCTTCGCCTGCTGGCCACACTCTTCTTACTCTTAATTCACCCCGGGAGACCATTTGCCTTCTTGGCCACAAGATACATTGCTGTCTCATGGTGAACTTATCTGCCAGCAGACTCCCTGTCCAGGGAGCTGCTTTTCAGCATGTCAGCCCTTAGCCTGTACTGGTGCATAGGGTTATTTCCCACATGCAAGACTCTACACTTATCCTTGTTGAACTTCATGAGGTTCACCTCTGCTCTAATCTTCAGCCTATCCAGGCCTTGCTGAATGACAGCACAACCTGCTGGTGTGTCAGCCACTCCTCCCAGTTTTATGACATCATCAACCTTGCTGACAGTACACTCTGTCCCTTCACAGAGGCCACTGCCGATTGGCTGTTGGACAAGACCGGACCAGCTGCTGACCCTTGGGGAACACCACTAGCCACAGGCCTCCAAGTAGGCTGACCACTGACCACAACCCTCTGAGCTCTGTCATTTAGCCAGTTCTCCATCCACCTCACTGTCCATTCATCTGATCCACACTTCTGAGCTTACCCCATGAGGAAGCTTTAACCAACCTCAAAAGATGAGGAAGATCATGTTTGATTAGACCAGCAATAGAGTATTCCTTTTAATTTGAAGTTGAGCTATGAAACCATTACAAATGGGAGATGAAAAAAGAAGGGAGTTTCATTGTGCTCAGTCAGCAAACAGCACGTGATAGAGTGTTGCATTAAAAAGGAGCAGCTTTAAGGACCTGTGCAGCACTAAGCATGTTGTCATCTGATGTCTGCTGCTATTCCAGTTTCAGAGTATTTTATGCTTCCTTCAGTCTGCGCTCCATAGCCAAGCTCTTTGCTAGGGCACTGTGTTATCTACAGCTTAAAAGTGACACAGCATTAGAGAGTCTTGTTTCTGGTCATGCAAGACATTTGATACATTGCTCAGAGTACAGTCCCGTTCTCCCAAATCTCAGGTTAGCATCCCTGGAGGTCTTTAAGGCCAGGCTGGATGTGGCTTAGAGCAACCTGATCTAGTGGGAGGTGTCCCTGCCCATGGCAGGGGGTTTGGAACTAGGTGATCCTTGAGGTCCCTGCCAGCCCTGACAATTCTACAATTCTATGATTCTAAGTGTTTAGTAACAGTGAGCGATGAGGAGTTTCAGCTGAAGAAGCAATCTGGATTTGGACAAGTGTGGACAAGTGTGTGTGTGTGTGTGTGTGTGTGTGTGTGTGTGTGTGTGTGTGTGTGTGTGTTCGGAGGTGGGGGGAGGGGTTGTTTAACTTCTCATCCAAGCTTAGCACTGTGACTAGAGCAAGTGAAAGATGAAATCTTTGTTTTGATTGCCTTACACCTGAATGTCTCTCGTACAGGCTGGGAGATGTTGGGGAGGTTTTGTAACTCTACTTTTCAAGCTTGGTTGCCTTCCCACTATTATCATTGACTAAGCTCGTTGTAATTTTCTTTTCAGTGCACTGCATTGAGGTTTGTTTCACCTGGTCATTATCACGGATCTACTTGTTTATCAACTGTAACCAGTCTTGTTGGTTGATTATTTCCTCAGTCTTGTTTGTAATCTTGAGCTGGATTGCTCTGATGTCTGGACTCCTATTTGGGATACTCAGACTATGGTGCTTTAAGTGGAAAAAACAAACCAAAAAAATCCCTGCTTTTCTTGAGAGTGGTACAGAATAAGCTGTGAATGTTCTTTGTTATTTCTTCCCTTTCCCAGTAATTCTGTGTTAAGTGGCCTGTTTGCAGTGGTAGTGGAAGTATGTGATCCACTTACTTTAACCTAAGTTGAAATGCCTCCCTTGATTTACTATTTATACCAAATGCATTTCAAGTTATGCTTATGTAAAGTTCCCTGTAACTCTTTTGGGAAGTCCCTGAATATTTTTTGCTTTGCTTTACGCCTCTGCATGGTCTTCTCTGAAAGAAGAATTCACTTTGCTGGTGGTTTAGATAGGATTTTAAACAACTCCAACAGAAAATTTGTGGCTGAGAGTTTTTTCGTAGAATCAGCCAAGTTGGAAGAGACCTCCAAGATCATCCAGTCCAACCTATCACCCAGCCCTATCCAATCAACTAGACCATGACACTACTAACCAGGCAGGTTTTGAATATCTCCAGAGAGGGAGACCATCCCTGGGCAGCCTATTCCAGTGTTCTGTCACTCTCACAGTGAAAAATTTTTCCTCATGTTTCCACGGAATTTCCTACGCCTCAACTTCCACCCATTGCCCCTTGTCCTGTCATTGGGCATCGCCCAGCAGAGCTTGGCTTCATCCTGCTGGCACTCACCTTTTACATATTTATAAATGTTGATGAAGCCACCCCTTGGTCTCCTCCTCTCCAAGCTAAAGAGGCCCAGCTCCCTCAGTCTCTCCTCATAAGGAAGATGTTTCACTCCCTTAATAATTTTTGTCATTCTGCAGGGGACTCTGTCAAGCAGTTCCTTGAGGTCCTTTTTGAGCTGAGGGGCACAGACCACACACAATATTTGAGATGCATCCTCAACAGGGCAGAGCAGAGAGGGAGAAGAACCTCCCTTGACCTACTAATCACACTCCTTCTAATACACCCCATAATGGCATTGACCTTCTTGGCCACAAAAACACATTGGTGGCTCATGGTCAACCTCCCATCCACTTGGACTCCCAGGTGCTTTTCCCCTTCACTGCTCTCCAGCAGGTCAGTCCCAAAATGGTTTGTAGTATTCTGCATAGGCCTAACTTTCTATCTTATATTCACTTGGAATGTTTTACCTGTTTTCTTTCCTGTGTGGACTGGAAATGAATGTGGCTTGTGGAAATTTGATGACTTCTAATGATTTTTAGACCACTGAGAAGAATTGATTGATTTATGGTCTTCAGAATGCACAAAGCATTGAAGAGACCTGAGACCTGAAATACCCCTCAATGGAAACAAATTTCCAAAAGCTGTTACTGCAGTTTTTGTTCCAGCTGAAGCTGAAAAGATGCCAAACCCAGAAATCTGCCACTGAGATTTTTTTTTTTTTCTCCTATGTCCGGGAGGATTAATGCATTTGTGGGACATAAGATCCTTTTTTTATTGCAAATCGTTCAAATGTTTAGGTATTGATGGAAAAGATGGTACTTGGTGTAGGCTTCAGGAATTAATTAAGATCATAAAAAGTTGTCAGCAACCAACTCTCCTCAGCAGCAGAGAAGTTACAGAAATGAAAGGTCTGCAGGATGTGGAAAGTATTCCAGGAGGGAAGGGTGGAATCTTGTTTTCTTCTAAGCAATGGCCTGATCTGATTGCTGTGACTGATTACAGAAGAGAAAGAAAAACATTGGTGCTGTGGTTACACAAGGGCCACTTATTAGCCTTTCTTTCCCTTCTCTAATACGCCCTGCTGGTCCACACTCAGAAGTCTCTGCTGACAGCTGTGTAATTGGGAGGAAGAGTTTCCCTTAAAATAGTGCTCTTAATCTTTGTGTAGGTCAGCAGCATAGGCTTGAGTAGCTCACAAGACCTCCTGAACAGGAAATGAGAGTGTTGATTTACAGCTCTAGGCAAGACAGATGGGCTTTAGTGTTGTAAATGATACTTAGCCAGCATATGTTTTCCAATAGTTGTTTAAATTTTATACTGCTTAACTGAGTATTTCTCAGAAAAGTTACATTCTGGTTCTGTGGATGATAAAACTTGACTGGTTAGCTAAAGGNGCTGGCCACGCTTCTCTTGATCACTAGGTACACATCTGGGTAAAATTTACTCCTGTCTCTACAGACCTAAATGCTTAGAGAGGGGAGACCTTTTAAAAGGAGGATTTTGATTTAGGATTAGATATAAATTTATCTTCTTCTAAAGAATTCCTTTGTTACAGAAACACAAGAGTAGCAGGATCTGAACTGTTTTTCAAGTGAGATTCTAGAAATGTGACCATCTCAGGTCTTTATTTGCATAGTTTTATGACCCAGAGCATTTAAGCAGTGGAGCAGAAGGTAAATTTACTAGAGAATGTTCATTTTACTTTGGATGGATGGATCACTAGATAGATGAAGAACAGGCTTGATGGCCAAACCCAAAGAGTAGCTGTCAATAGCTCCATGTCCTGGTGGAGACCATTGACAAGTGGAGTCCCTCAGGGATCAGTCCTGGGACCAGGCTTGTTTAACATCTTTGTCAGTGACATGGAGAGTGGCACTGAGTGCACCCTCAGCAAGTTTGCCAGTGACACCAAGCTGTGTGGTGCAGCGGACACGCTGGAGGGAAGGGATCCATCCAGAGGGATCTTGGTAAGTTGGAGAGGTGGGACCAAGCCAACCTCATGAAGTTCAACAAGATCAAGTGCAAGGTCCTGCACCTGGGTCAGGGCAATCTCAAGCACCAATATAGGCTGGGCAGTGACTGGCTTGAGAGCAGCCCTGAGGAGAGGGACTGTGGGATTTTGGTGGATGAGAAGCTTAATATGAACCACCAGTGTGCTCTTGCAGCCCAGAAAGCCAACCAGATCCTGGGCTGCATCAAGAGAAGTGTGGCCAGCAGGTCACACAAAGTAATCCTCCCCTTCTACTCCACTCTGGTGAGACCCCACCTGGAGTACTGCATCCAGTTCTGGAGCCCCTATTACAAGAGGGATATGGATGTGTTGGAATGTGTCCAGAGAAGGGCCATGAGGATAATCAGAGGGCTGGAGCACCTCTCCTATGAGGAGAGACTGAGAGAGTTGGGGCTGTTCAGTCTGGAGAGGAGAAGGTTCCGAGGTGACCGTATTGTAGCCTTTCAGTATCTGAAGGGGGCCTACAAGAAAGCTGGTGAGGGTCTTCTTAGGATGTCAGGTAGTGATAGGACTAGGGGGAATGGAACCAAATCAGAAACAGGTAGGTTCAGACTGGGTGTTAGGAAGAAGTTCAGCATGAGGGTGGTGAGAGCCTGGAATGGGTTGCCCGAAGAGATGGTCGAAGCCCCATCCCTGGAGGTGTTTAAGGCCAGGCTGGATGAGGCTAGACAGCCTGATCTAGTGTGAGGTGTCCCTCTCCATGGCAGGGAAGTTGGAACTGGATGATCCTTGAGGTCTCTTCCAACCCTGACTGATTCTGTGATTCTGCTTCATTGAGATTTGGACATGATGAGGGAACACCTTGAATTTGAGGTATGTGACCTTTTAGTGAACATAAGAAGACCTTGTGCATTTCAAAGTAGGATTTATTACAAAACATGGTGTTAATTTCAAGGTCTCCACAGGCATGCTTTGTTGCTTCTAAAATGTTATTTGGAGAATGATGTGTTTGATGGTTGAAAACCTAGTGCTGCCTCCTTTACAGTGCCTGTGTAATGAATCCCAAGTACTTGTTTGAAGTATAACCACAGAAATTCCTTTCCTCCCCACAGTTAAGAGCTTTAGCTGTACCGTGGTGGTCACCCACCTTCTGCTTGCTGTGGCAGTAGAATTACATGGGTTGGAAGGGACCTTTAAAGGTCATCTAGTTCGGTCACCCAGCAGTGAGCAGGAACATCTTCAACTGGATCAGGTTGCTCAGGGCCTCACCCAACCTGACCTGGAATGTTTCCTGGGATGGGACATATAGCAATTCTGGATAATCTGTGCCAGTGTTTCACTACCCTTGGTGTAAAAAATTCCCTCCTTAGATCTAGTCTAAATCTCATTTTATTTTGAAACCATCATTCTTTGTCCTTTCACAACAGGCCCTGACAAAAATCTATCCTCTTTTTTCTTCTGGGCTCTATTTAGGTATCAAAAGGCCACAGTAAGTTCTTGCTGAAGCTTTCTCTTCTCCAGACTGAGCAACCCCAACTCTCTCAGGATGTCCTAGTGCAACTCACTCTGTGTAGGTCCTTGCCTAGAGCCTTAATGTTGGCTTCTGGATGAGTACAAACCTAATCAGGTTACAATGGTATTTAAAGGAGTGTTAGGAAGGAGTGGTGGGATGTTGTGGAGAGATTATCAGTTAGAGGGTGGAAGCTCTTTTTTTTTTTTCCCCTCTCTTTTCCTGTGTACTTTGCCTGAGAGCTGACTACCCATTTGTACAAAGTAACTAGCAGTACCTTTCTTTTTCTTTCTCCTGCAGGCTGGTACGTGGTCTGGCAGTTGTTTTTGTCTAAATTCAAATTCCTGAGAGAATTGATAGGTGATACGGGGTCGCAGCAGGGAGACAACGAGCCTTCAGAGACTGAACCTGAGCAGGAAATTCCACCCTCGCCTCAGAGAGCAAAATCTGCTCGACAGCGACGGGCACCTACAGAAGACACAACTTAAAAGTACTCCATTGAACTTCTGACTAATTCTGAGTGGTTAAGCACCTGTGCACTGTGTCCTTCACTGGTTCAATCTTACTGACAAACTGGCTGGAGAGGTAATCGTTATAATACCTGTGGACCTCTACTTCTAAACTACCACTGTATGCTACTTCAGTAGGGAGGGCTTCAGCAGCAAGCCATAGAATACTGGAAGAAAGGAGGAATGAGAGAAATCTCCATCAGAAAAAGGCTGAGCTGCTGTAGCTTCTGTCTGCACACATATTCAAAACAGGTCCTGGACCTTAGGCTTAGCCTTTGCATCAGTCTGAACACCGTAAACATTTCAGACTTGAAATGGTTTCTAAATTATTTTTTCTTTAAGCACTGTAAGTACATATAGTGAAATCAAGTCTTATTTCCTTAGCTATATATGAATATATATATTTTTTTTCTTTGAGAATGCATGGGAACTTGAAAACTGGGGGAAAGAATATCCTGCTTTAGGAAGTTTTCTAAAGTGAGATTAATTATGTTCTTATGTATATAAAAAGCATAAATGAAATATGAAAAATCAATATTAGATGCATGTAATTTGGAGGTTTTTATCTCTTCTTGGAAAAAAAGGCATTGTGTGGTTAAGACTTGTTTTGGCATAAAGGTTTGCCACAAGAAGGTTTACAGGTTAAACAGCCCTGCCAGGTTTCTGTGCATTTCTCCTGCACCTTTTACTGTAAGTCCAACCTGTATTGGAGAGGGGAAGGTGCCTGGGTTATCTTAAACTTAGTATTCTGAGGTGTCATCTCTGCTTTCTGGATAGTAAGCACTTCTCTAGTTCAGTTTATACACCTTTACATCAGGTCTGTGACACCTGATGTAACTTTCCTGGAGCCAGTGAAGGCATTCTGATCAGTTTGGTAGCCGTGGCTGTAACACTTTGACAGTGCCACAGCAATGAATTTGGTACCTCATCTTTGCTGGAGGACCTGACTGGTTTTTACTAAGCAGTTGATTCTGTTTTCATTGAGAATGAGTTGTGGAGCTATTTTGACATTGTACGTCAGAACAAAGGGCTCCATTCCTGTTTATCAAGCAGCTCCAGAGACTGAATCATGACATCTGTGGAAAGAGGAAGAACATGCATGTGCCACCTCTGAGGTGCCTGAGAGAGAGCTACCAACACACTTGTCATGAAAGCTTCAGTTTTCTCTCGAGGCTTGGATACACGGTGGTGTTTGGATCGTTGTTCCCTGTGTAAAAACTGAAACAGGACTACAAAATCAGTCTTGTACTTTCAGAAGTCTAAACCTGTGACTTCCAAACTTGCGGTTTGCTTCGATTCCATGGCTGAAATCAGCAATGTTCTGCTTTTTCATCAAGTAAGGCTTACATCTGGAAGAAGAGCACTCATCTAGTGCCTTTCCATTTTGTCTTCTGTGAATACACTAAACACTAATGAGAGCATTCACTTCATAAAGGGATTTTGAGCTTTCAGTGTTACAATATGTAAGACCAGACTTGACCTTCCTTCAGATTCTGAAAGTCGTTGTTCTATTGGCTAGCATGTATATATAAGCATGCTTTATTGCAGGGCTACATTTTCAAGCATGATCAGGCTGTGCAGTGCACACACCCGTGAAACACATCGAAATACTGATAGTCTCCTTCCTCTGCCCTGTCTGTTGGCAAGGAAATGCATAATGATGGTTCTTGGGGCTTTTTTTAATTAGTAAAATTCCCATTTACTCAAGCTGAGCAAAAGCAATCAAATCTGTTCCCTGCTGCTTCAGTTATTGGCCTTGCACAACTTAATGTCATGATATTCTTGCACCTGGGTGTCTTTTCACAGGGTGAGACTAGCAGTGTGACCAAGCAGTGGTACATTTTTCTTAAGAAACGTCTTCAGCATCTTTGTCTTGAGCTTTGCTAGTAGAGGCTTACAAATAAAGATGTATTTTTTTCTACTGAGGTAGGATATTGACACTCCGCTGCGCTTCACTTTTACTTCAGTGCACAGAAGATGGCAAAAGGCTGATGCTTGTAGTATCCCCTGCTGAGATAAGTAACAGTTAACTCAGTCACTGCTTTTAGCTATGAGGAAATGTGAAGTTACACCAATCTGCACAGCTAATCCAAGTGACTTCAAAGATGCAAGAATCAAGACTGGAGCAAGATCATGAAGGAAAATCCATGCTGGTTTGACTGCTGCTGCTGATTGAACATGCAATAAGATGGGCGTGGAACCTCTGAGTAGCTCATCTGCTCTAGCCAAACAACTTCCTCCTCCTCTTCGCTGTATGTAGGTGTACATTTCACTCCCCAAAGTGATTTTCAGTCTTTTTTCTTTGAACAACTGATGCTGTTTTTTTAATGTTGCTGTGACATAGCTGCCAATAACACGCTCTGCCTAGTCTATAACTTGAATGATCTTGTTAGTAGCAGGCCAAAGGTTTATATTAGGCAGTTGGGAAGAATTTTGGGAATGCCTGATGTCTGCTGTCAAGGCATCATTTTTCCTGAAGGAATCTGTAGTAAAATCTTTGTACAAGGCACTTCATGCAAAGCTGCTGAAGCAAAGGTATGTGTGTGAAAATGTACACGTGACAAGACCTGGGTAGTGATTGCTGGCAGTCCAATATACTCATGTCTTTGAATATTTTTATTAGTGTACTTCTGCTGGGTGAGCACTTAACTTTGAATTGACTTATTCAAGTCAGAAACCTTATGAAGGCAACAGATTACACAGTTGGTCTTGTTTTGTGTGGTAGGAACTATTTTAAAGCTGTTTATTGCCTTATTGTTGCAGCCATTCTCTTGAATGTATTTTGGATTTTTATTTTAAATACAGTCATATCACCTTTCTTGCAGGGGCCATGTAACTTTGAGCAGTAATTAATTACCTGTGTTGGATGTGACAGTTAATTGAAAACAGTAACTGCAGTGAAGGCTAGAACACAGTGTAGACCAGTGGGAAACAGTGCAGCTTTGAGTGGTGTAAAAAATTATGTTCAGGCTGAATTGCAAAATTCAGACCTGTTTTAGGGAGCCACTGAGGTTATTATCATGGTGATTTCATGTTTGCCCATGAGGCTGATTCTATGGAGTTTATCCAGTCAGCACTGCTGCTGTAGCTGTCCACAGTAAATGCCAGGCACTGTGCTGTGATTTGTGAGCCACTTGCTGCTTTCTATCAGGTTTTACACTGAACTAGGCCCATGTGTGTACTTCTGTTCCATTTGGAAGTGACCGGCATAAAGAATGTGTTCAGTGTGGTCATTTGCTGCTTCAGTGTTACAATCCTGTACTTCAAGCTTCCGTGGGTGTCTGTTTTCATTGTTAACTGTTCTTTTAACTGACTGCACAGATGAAAAATAAAGTAACCAGACTTGATAAGAATACTTGACCCTGAGTGGTTTTCTGACTTGCTTTCTGGTTGTCCAGGTTGGACTAGTACAGAACTGATTCTGTTCAGTGGTTTGGCTCTTCAGTTTGGGCTCTTCTCACTGATGGCACTTTGAGAAACTGACGGTGTGTTTTCACAGACAGTGTCTGCTTCTAGCAGCGATAATGCTGAGGTTTCTAGCAGTGATAACGTGATGAGGGATCACAAAGGTCAGGGCTTATCTCCAGGTTGCTTTCTGTTCCACCCTTGATCCTGATACGTGTGCTCCTGAATCCAGCTCCTGAGCATGGTTCCCATCTGTTGCCGAGTCCAGTCTGGGACTTCCTCAGTGCCTGCCCACAGGATCTGTGGTGACAGTGATGTAATTGCCATGAGGGGATTGAGTTCAACATTGGTTTGTACCTATTTAATTTTATTGTTGTTATTTTCGTAAAAGCTGTTTAGTTTTCTTTTTTAACCCTTCAGTCTCTCTCTCTTACTCCCTTTCCCTTCCACTTTGGTCACTCATCTAACAACCAGCATGGAGAGCATTGGTCACTCATCTAATGGCCAGCCAAGCTCAACTACTGACACCTGTATGCTTCCCAGAACCACTGCAGAGGAAAAGACCTCTCTGTATGTCCTATCAGTTTCCCCTCCTCTGTGCTAGTGTCAGCAGATTGTTCACAGAACACTGGCTCTGTCTTGAAGCAAGTTTTGGTGCTACTCTGTGCTAGATTAAATCACTGAGGCTACATTAACGCTTTTTATTACAGCCAACCTTGAACTTCAAGCATGGTGCCCTGCTCCTTGGTTAAGAATCTAGCCGGGAGCCTTTGTTGTGGAGTTCCCTTCCCTGGAGACTTTCAAAACCTGCCTGGATGCATTCCTGTGTGGCCTGTCCTAGGTGATCCTGCTTTGGAAGAGTCACAGTATCACAGAATGTTCGAGGTTGGAAGGGACCTCCAGAGATCAAGTCCAACTCCCCCTGCCAAAAGCAGATTCCCCTAGGGCAGTTCACACAGGAACTCATCCAGGTGGGTTTTGAAAGTCTCCAGAGAAGGAGACTCCACAACCTCTCTGGACAGCCTGTTCCAGTGCTCTGTCACCCTCACTGTAAAGAAGTTTCTCCTCCTGTTGAGGTGAAACCTTCTATGTTCCAGTTTGTACCCATTGCTCTTTGGCTTATTGCTGTGCACCACTGAAGAGAGATTGGCCCCACCCACTTGACACACACACCTCAGATATTTATAGACGTTGATCAGATCTCTCAATCTTCTCAAGACCTTGTTGAGTTGGATTTGAGTTCTAGAGGTCCCTTCTGACTGCTAATGTTCTGTGATTCTGTGAGCTTGCTGTATCAGGGTTGGACTAGATGATCTCCAGGGAGCCTTTCCGACCCCCACCATTCTGGGATTCTTTGTTCTCCAAAATCACAAGATTTATTGAACAGTTCTTACATTTAAGTACCTTCAATGATGCTTAATCCAGCCTTAGTTTTTACACTTTAAAAGGATCCAGATACCGAGGGCAGACTTGATTTAGCTTTTCCTTAACCCTGCCTCTAGGATGCCCTCCTGTTTCTTCTGAACCCTAGAAAGAGCATGGGTAGGAGAAGGTGCTGGGCTGGCTGCTTTTAAGCAGGTGACTTGTTCACAGAGTGGATCCAGTTTGAAACCCCAGAGGCCTTCAGTATCCGAGTTGGGTGAAGGGAGCGTGGGGCTGGCTTTTCACCACTAGATGGCAGGGGCCATCAAGTTTTGCAGGTTCGGCTTGCAGGCGAATCATTGAGCACCTTCGCGTTTGCTGTCACTGTTTGAAGTCATTCTGCTGCTGTTAGAGCGGCGTTGGGAAGTACAGTGCAGCTCTAGAGCCTTGCTCTTGTTTGGCTGTGCGCTTCACGTCGAAAAAGCTCTGGGACCTGTGGAGTCCTGTGTCGAAGGAGACTTGTAAATTGCCCTGCAGCACAGGAGAGGCCCAGGGTTTTACTTTGTAAGAGAAAGCAACTTCGAAAATAATCTTCCGCAAGAAGGGAGGTCTTAGAAGTGCTACAAGGGATCTGCTTTTGTTATCTTTCACCATATTTAACTAAAATCAACCCCAAACAAGCTACAGCAGCACTTCTTCAGGTCTTAGAGTTACCAACATCCCATGACATTGTGTCCTGGTTTGCGCTAAGAGAACAGAACTAATTTTTTTCCATAAGCCCTGCATTGCTATAAAACCAGACATTTCTGTCCTGCCCCCTTCTTCTCCCTCTCCTTCTGCCCCTCTCCTGGCGTGNCCCAAGGTTTTGAGGATCGGCCAGAGGAGGAATTAGAAGAAAAAGTGGTTAGTGAATTTAATCAGAGACCAGGAGAAGTTCAGAAGCTGGTAGACAGCCCCAGACGCTGTACCCGACAGAGAGTGCCACAAGCCCGACTGTCTTATCTAATGTTTATGTTCTTAGTTTTATTTGTGTCAGCAAGCCTATGAGTGAAGTAGACATCACCATTGTTTCCTTTTCACAGCCTATAGTATAATTTTCTCTATTAAAATATTCCAATTAGCCTTAAACCAGCACACTCAGGTTTGGTATGGGCAGGTGGAGAGGGTCGGGGGGGTGAAGCATTGTCTGGGATTTTGGCCTGGTTTGGAGGGAGATTGTGTGAAGCTTTGGCCTGAGGGGGTTCTTGGAGAACCATGGATGAGGAGGACTATGGAATTGTATATTTTATATGCTCTTGTACTGTTGTATGTAGTTATGAATAGTACTTCCATTTAAACTTTTAATTCTTTCCAATCCTGTGTGGAGGGTTCCCTTCACTCACCTTGGAAAGGTTAAAGAACGTCTGTGTTTGCTCCCTGAACTAAAGACACCCATGCACAGGCTGCTGCAGCCATGGCCACCTGCCTGCCTTGTCATGGCTTGGGCAGAACAAAGAAACTTTTGCCAGGATCCATCTGTCACATCAAGGAGTGCACCAATGACACTTTCTACCCTCTCCAAAACCCTTCCTCTCAACTCATGTTAGGTGAGATGTGCTCATCCTCAGCACTTTTTAACTTGGATTGCAGTTGTGAAGGACAGCAGTGTGAGCCTGTTCTAGGGACAAGGAAGAAAGTGGGCAGGGAGAAGGAGACTGTGGGGCTGGAAGGCTTTGGTCTGTGCTGCCTGCTTAGGGAAGGGGACACAACAGTCCGAGGACAGTGTGTTTCATGCTACAGGCATATGACAGGAGCAGTGTTTTCTCTAGGAACTGCAAGCACTTCAGTGGTGGCTGCAGCAACACATTTCTTTACGTGTCCCATCTGTAGATAAACACACCTCAAACAGTAGGTAATGAAAGCCTGCAACCTGCTGCCACAGGATGTCATAGAATCATAGAAGTGTCAGGGCTGGAAGGGACCTCGGATCATCCAGTTCCAACCCCCCTGCCATGGGCAGGGGCACTTCACACTAGAGCCATATCCAGCCTGGCCCTAAAGATCTCCAGGGATGGGGCTTCCACCACCTCCTTGGGCAACCTCACCACCCTCATGATGAAAACTTCTTCCTAACATCCAA
>WBNM01009951.1:0-39282 GCA_013399055.1 Ramphastos sulfuratus | reverse complement strand
CGGGGCTGTAAGCGCTGGGCTCATGTCCAGTGTTTTGTCCACCGGTATCCCAAGCCCTTTTCTGCAGGGCTGCACATCCTCCCCCAGCCTATATTGATAATGGGGATTGTCCCAACTCAGGTACAGGATCTTGCACTTGGCCTCATTGAGGTTTATCTGGGCCCTATTTTCCAGCTTGTCCAGGTGCCTCTGAATGACATCCCATCCCTCTAGCATATTGACTGCACCAGTTAGCTTGGTGTCTTCTGGAAACTTGCTGAGGGGGGCACTCAATCCCGCTGTCTGTAACAAGAGGTTGAAGAGATTGAACAGCTCTAGTTGCAGCATGGACCACTGAGGGATACCACTTGTCAAATTGAGCAGTTGACCGCTACCTTCTGGCTGCAACCATCCAGCCACTTCCCTATCCACTGAGCAGTTCACTGACTGAATCCATCTCTCTCCACCTCAGAGAGCAGGATGTTGTAGGGGATGTAACAGCTTTTTATTGTAGAATTAAAATGCAAGTTGCATTGCAAAACTTCGTTAATTATATATCTATAGTTATAAGGATGTCTGTTGATATCTACAGATTGCTGTGGCTTGCTGAAAGTGAGCTTGTTGTTGGTGATACCTATTCTGATGAATAAACAATAAGATGGGATTAGTTGTCTTGTCATTATCACTGCCTTCCATAAAGCATGTTATGAACAACTTTAAGGTTAAGTATCCAGCTTCTCAAATGTAGATATTGATTGGAAGGTCATTAACATAAGAAATTTCATGAGAAGCAAGTTTTGCAATTAGGGCAGGCATTTCTGCCTCCTCAGGGTTCTAGGATGAAATCAGCTTTTCATCTGAGACATGAACATCTTCAACACTTTTACTAAATACTTATCAAATGTTTTCCCTAAACAGTATTTTTCTGCTATTCTATCTGTGTGTCCTATGTGAGATTCAGATCTTCTGAAACATAATGATGGCCACAACAGGTGCTTGTATCCACAATCCTTTTTGTAGTCATGCTCAAATGTTTGCTTTTATTTTTCTTACATAATCTTTTGAAACAAATACTGTTTTATGCTATTTTAAGCTTAGAATGCACAAAAAGAAGATTCAAAGTAGAACAAAAGACTAGATTTTTTTTTTCTTTCTGCAAGCAAATTTTACCTTTCTCAATTCAAGGGAATGTTATTACACAGAATACATGTAAAATATTATTAAGAATGAATGCCATTAAGAGTAGACCTTTTTGAGGGCAAAATATATGCAATATAATGTCATTCTGTGTGACTTTTCCAGAAGATCTTCAGATCTTCAAAGTCTTATTTGAAGCTTCTTTGCATAAGTTCTTTGAAGACTTTATTTGTAACTGAAGAAAGAAACCCCAACATTACATTGAACATTGCTAGGAAATAAACTCAGGCAGTAGATTTGTTGTAACTACAAACTGTTGGAGTGTAATTGATGTAATAGTTGTGTTAGCCCTGTTTGTTTGATGTGGCAGTAATTAAAGCACGTCTGCTATTGTCTGCTCAAAACTTGGAAAAGTTAAAATGTAAAAGATGTTTTTCTAGTGTGGCTCTGAGTAAGTTTAGTCTGGTGAAGACTGTATCATGATGTTTGATGGTTTGATCTCAGACAGATTTTTTTCAAAGTAGATGCTGAAACCCTTGATGTACCAAACCCTGAGAATTGCCATCAGTGTCTGCTTTTCAAAGTATAAATCATACATTGATTTAGAAGAATTCCAATTCATTCTGTTGTTTGTGCTGTCACTTAACTGTACAGTAGGACTATATCACATAATAAGCTTGATGTGAAATTGTCTGTAAGTTTGGTCTAGCATATGCCCATGAGAGATCTTTTGGGACACTCCTAAAGTTTCTGGTGGCTTGCCTGATCACTGGAAGACTTGTATTTGTCCCCATCAGTTTTAAAAGATTGAATACATCGCTAGGATACTGGGCATCAGGATGCACAGTAAGAATTTCAGAAGCACTTGCTAAATCTGTGCAGTTTGAAATATCTGTGATTACCTCCTATGTGGGTATCTGATCATGGTTAAAAAAGATCAGTGCTCAAAACTGCTTCCACATGCGATGAACAGAGTGAAGTGGATATGACCTCAGGTTTTGAAAATGATTTCTAGGGGATTCAGGAGAACGCACACCACTAGACATGCTCACCAGAAAAGTTTGTAGAAAGTGTAGAAATAAACATGGTTAATGGTTAAAATTTGGTTAATGAGATAACAAGATATTTAGTGCTTTCTGTACCTCCTGTAAAGCAGCACAAATCTGACAGCTTTTGAAGGTCATCAGTGATCCAGTGAAAAATCTGTACAGTTGCAGTGCATTTTGATAAAGTCACTTACCAGAAATTCCTAAAGAAACTAGATGACCATGATAGAGGCATTATCTGTTACCATGTAGAGATGAAAAGGGTTCATATAAGTAGGTCTTTGAAATAAAAAACATCATGTTGCTGCTTTTAAAACACAAAATGAGCTTGTGTGTGGTATGCTGTATGCTGTTCTGATCACAGAATGTTAGGAGTTGGAAAGGACTTCCAGAGATTATCAAGTCCAACTCCCCTGCCAGAACAGGATCATAATCTAGTGCAGGTCACACAGGAAAGCATCTAGACAGGTCTTGAAAATCTCCAGAGAAAGAGACTCCACTACCTCCCTAGGGAGCCTGTTCCAGTACTCTGTGACCCTTACAGTAAAGAAGTTCCTCCTCATATTGATCCTTTCTGTCCATCCCCTTTTTTTGAAATGGTGGACTGAAAGTTTAAAAATTATGTAGTGTCATCAAAGGAATGGAACAGTTTGTGGATGATGGATTATGTACTTCAGTTTGGATAACTTAATTGTTATGTAATGTATGTCTTTAAACGATAAGCTGCTTGAAGGTGAATAGGGAGTAGTTGCTTTCCATCCCTTCTGATGTAAGGGGTAGATAGTATCTTGTAATACATCTGAGTGATAGACTCAAAAAAGAAAAGAGGAGTTGAGCTACTAAGCTGTGGGGCCACTTGTCAAAGGATGAAAAATGTTTTACATGTGTTTAAAACAGTTTGAAGTTGGTTGAAGAAAAACCTTTAAACAGTTTTAATTACAAGGATACCACCTTGAGATAGGGAAGTCTCAGCACTGCAAACTAGAACCTTGAAAGAATGCTGCAAGCAGATCACTGCAGGCTTATTTTCCTCTTATGTTTCCCTGTAGCCATTTGCTGCTGACTGCTCTGAAAAGGAAAAAAGAAAAAAACCAAAACAAAACACCGGAGTGGTTCTTTTGTTAGGCCCAGTAGCCAATTCTAAGCTTGTAGCAATAAGCTTTTGTTGGAACTGCAGGTAATGGAAAATTGAGGGCATCAGTAGGATTTATCCTGAGGGCTGTAGTCGTTCTTCAGGACAGGTGTCTTAAGAAGCTAGTAAGGAGCCTGTGTCTCTTTGGAAGCCAATAATACAGTTTTCTGGCCTGGCACTGAGAATAAAATTTTGAGGAAGAGAGCAAATCTATTTGACATAGGTTCTGAATACATATTAAAAAGTCATTGTTTTCTGTGTTTTAGATGAAGTATACTGTGCTATCAATACGCGTTGGAATAAAAAGATTTTAGCTTTGACCTTACATTTACGGCATCAGGTTTTAGGGGTTCTAAGAGTCCATGTTTATGATTTCTAGCATTTATCCAAGTTTGAACTTTTGTCTGGCCTATGCCATAATGCAGAAATATACCTTGAGCACTTCTTTTATTGCTACTTTAGCGGTTTTTGTAATTTATAATACATTCACTTAGTGTAAACCTGAGGTTTGATTACATAGCCCAGGAGAAAAATGGGTCTTTGATTCTAAGAGTATAGGTACTATTATAACACAAGAATCAGTTCCTGCTTTTTCATAAAATGATGTTTTTTTCCATCCTGTTATGTATGAATAAATAAGATGCTGTTTTTCTATGTAGAAAATTTTGGGCTGTAACACTTTGTAAATTGCTTTCCTACTGCTTATGAAATTCTAAGTTTGCCAAAAGTCAGGCTCAATAATTGCAAAGATTGAAAGATCTTTTAGGGGAAATAACTTGGAGTAATTCTGGAGCATGCTGTCAAATTTGTGCAAGCAGCACTCTCTAGCACGCTTGTGTATTTGCTCTTGTGCATACATCCTCTCTCTTCCCTGAAGTGTATTTGAGATTATGTTTACATTGTAATCTCCAGCTTCTTCAAGAAACATTTTGGATAAACTGTGCCTGGCATTCATAGTGTTAATATACATATTGGCTGTTGTCATCTAAGTGTCATGCCTCCCTCCCACCTGCCCCCACCTTTTTGGTTAACTATGTGTGCAAAATGAATAAAGACTTTTTATAGGGATTTGGTTAGTGGATTCACAAATATGTGAGTAAATTACTTAAATGAGTTAAAAAGTAAAATAGAGAAGATCCCTTTCTGGCATGATGAGGTAAATATACGACTTCAGAAAGCTTTTTTGCTTCTAGTTGTCTTTTGGTCATGTGATAATATGCTTGAACGTACCTATATTGATTGATGGCAAGTCTTAAATATTACTAGAAAAAAAAACCCTTTTAACTATGTTCTATACAGATTGCTTGAGGTATCCCTTATGTTTAAAAACCCTGATTTGACCTGACTGATAAAACCTTATTAAAAACAAGCAAACAGCACATGAAGACTGTGCCTAAAATTTTCCATTTGCTTCTGTAAATGGCTCTGATACTTTCATCTGTATATTGTTGGTGAACATCTGAATATTGTTGGAGAACATCTGAATATTGTTGGAGAACTGTGTACAGTTCTGGAGCCCCCAGCACAGGAAGGACATGGAAGTGTTGGAGCAGGNCACATTGGACGAGGCCTTGAGTGAGCTGTCCTAGTGGGAGGTGTCCCTGCCTATGGCAGAGGGTTGGAACTAGATGATCCTTGAGGTCCCTTCCAACCTTACTATTCTATGACTCTTATGAATAGCTTGTGTGACCTGAAAAGAGAAGTATCAATGTGCCTGTATCTGTGCTCAGCTGCAGTCATTATATAATGTTTTCATTCATTCATTAAATATATACAGTATATCTATCTGCTTATATATACACACAGAAGGCTATAAATATGCATGTTACTTACACATTTAATATATAATTATTAATATACATATGTTATTGTGTTTTGTATTGTGTGTTTGATTCCTTCTGTGTATGCTTACAGCTGCCTTTGTACTTATGCAGCAGGTACAATTCCAAAGTGCTGTTTACATTCCTTTTCCCACATGCAATTGAAATAATTCACAAATTGAAAAGAAGGATTTTCAGATTTATTGTGACCTCATTGTTATGAACTGCTTAGTATCTTGGAAGAGATTTAGAGTAGTATGGAGATAAGTTGAACTTATGGAACACTTGCTTTGGAAGGACACTGGGTATGCACTTCAAAAGCATCTGTGTCATTTTTACTGCTCTATTGTAAGTACAGTGATATTTCGATCAGATCACACACAATCACAGAATGTTAGGGGCTGGAAGAGACCTCAAAAGATCATCTAGTCCAACCTCCTTGCCAGAGAAGAACCACCTATAGCAGATCAGACTGGATCGTGTCCAGGTGGATCTTAAATATCTCCAGAGGAAGATTCCACAACCCCCCTGGTCAGTCTGTCAGTACTGTAGATGTGTGTGATGATGGGAAATGGGGGCATTTGACTAAATGACCTTTGGAGGTCCTTTCCAGCTCAGTCCATACTATGATTCTATTTGTTGTAATACTTCAGATTAGTAAGAATCTCACTGATATATGTGTTTGAAAATAGTAGAGTCTACTTTGGTATTTTCTTCTGTTAAGCAAATAAAAATGCTATTGTTATGTGGCATAGATTTCAACATTTGGAGGATATTAAAAATGCAAATAGGATGATCCTTACTCAATACCACTTTCTCAGTGTATCCACAGGAAAGGTCACCACATGACTTTCCAAGGTAAATGCCTTTTGTGGCCATTTGAGTTAGATTCCTACCTCAGACATTAAAAAAAAAATCAGAACAGAGAAACTTAGAAGTGAAAGCTCTGAGTGGAGAGGTGAACATTCTAGGGATAGGCCATATAATGACAACAATGGATAAATTAATATAATTTCATTGGAGCATCAAGAGCTTTGTCTGGAAGCACAGCTTGTATCTTCCCCTTGCTGCTTCCACTGCTTTGCCTGCGCCCGCTGCTATCTTCCCCTGCTGCTGGTTTGACTGCTGCTGCTTGAACTTTTCCCCATCTTCCTTCAGGTTCTTATATTACTGTAGTAGTTATATTCTCCCTATACTGTTATATTTAGTTTAAGAAATACAATTTCTCATTTTTTTTCCTAACTTTACAAAAAAAATCCGTGTTGTGGTGAGTTTATTCTACCGGGAGAGGGATCCACCCTAACCCAGTACACCTTTCCAAGTTACATCTTACCATAAGCATTCAAAATAGAGCTAGGAAAGTGGACCTGGTACCTAGTGGTGTTAAACATGTCTCGTGATCTCACTTCCACCTCTCTCCACCCTCTTGTTTCTCCCTTTTTTCCCCTTTCTGTGTGTATGGGAGCATGGTTCCAGTTAAATTTCTTCAGTGCATTTTTTTTCATTTTCACTTTCTAATCAAGTTTCTTCCATTTAGAATTTTTCTAACCTTAAAAAAAACCCAAAACAAAACAGAACTAATATTTATTTTCATGTTTAGTGAAAGCTATATTTTAAAATGTAAGATTTTTAAATTTTTTTTTAAAAGAAGACTTTCCAGAAACAGTTGTAGTTGCAGGGCATTTGGAGTGGTTATACTAGCCTCTAGAGAATAACTACAGACTACTAACACAGAGATTTGAGGCTGAAGCAAGCTTTGAGCCCTTGTGACATTATAAAGTCTTAACCTTCTGTATCTTAAGGTGAAGCTAATTATGTGTTGGAGTCTTTACTAGATATTATAACTGTTCAGCTGTGAAGTAGGTTAGCACAGTTCACTGCAAGTCTGTTGAAGCTGTCTAAGCAGAATGTCAAGGAATTTAGATATTGGATAACAATGCATTTTTTAATGTTTATCATGGATTTTAGTGTGTACTCAGCATGCTTTGTCATATGTGAATGCATACTAGAAATTGTCAAAAATAGTGATTAGAATTGTAAGACATTTTGTTAATTGTTTGCTGAAGATCTGTTGAAGCAAGACAATGCTGTTCTGACTTTTTCAGAATTTTTTGCTTGTTAGTGATGATAAATAAATGAGGAAATACAATAAAAATTTGCAGGATGAGTAATAAAATGTTCCTTTGAGGACCCACAACTGTGAGGTAGAAAATAGGAGAGTTGAATACTGGAACTTTTCAGGAGAAGTTATCAGAGAAATTGTATTTGGTGTATGTGGCAAGGTTTTTATAGCAGGGCAGCTGCAGGGGTGTCTTCGGTGAGAAGAGGCTCCATGCCAGACAGACCACGTTACAGCCAGCTCCAGGTCAATGCTAGTTGTACCTCTGTGGTAACATATATAAGAAAGGTAAAAAACAATGTGCAGCAGCTGTAAGAGAGGTGTGAAGAAAAACTGAGAGACACAATTGTGCAGACACAAAAGTCAGTGAATAAAAAGAGAGAAGGGGTTCTTCAGGAGCAGAGATTCCTGGCAGACCATGGTGAAGACCACAGTGAAGTAGATTGTTCTCCTGCAGGCTAATGGTGGAAGAAATACCCACCGTGCAACCCATGAAGTGACCCAATGCCAGAGTAGGTGGAGATGCCTCGATGGAAGGTGCAGCCATGGAGAAGAGCCCATGCAGGCTCAGGCTTTGTGGAAGGACATGAGGCCTGTGGGGAGTAGCAGAGATGAAGTGTCATGAACTGGCAAGAACTCTCGTTCCCTATCCCCGTCTCCTCTTGGTGGGGATAAGGAGAAGATTTGGGAGTAAAATGGAGTGAAATTTGAAAGACAGTATCACCAGTTGAATCCTATAGTAGAGGGTTTAAAATCTTAACCACTCTACTTACCTATTTCCCTGAGCAAAAATTCATGAACTCCATGAGTTTGTGTGATGGTTTGGGAGTTACCCGCCCCCGGCCCACACACACACTTTGTAAAATGACCCAGACTAGAACTCAGCCAGCTGGAAGTTAAGGACTGAAGCTCTATTTACAGCTTAGCACAATATACAAGCAGATATATACACTATATACAGGAATATTTACAGAAATAGACAAGTTAAAGGTAATACAGAAACACAACACCCCTCCCAGAAATCAGAGACCCCAGGAGGGGGCTTCCAACCACCCTAACACCTTCTCCCCACCCCTATACCTTACCCCAAGGTTTGCCTTACACGCACGGTGAATTTGGAGGATTGGGCAGGGAGGTTAGAAGGAAAGTGGTTAGTGAGGTTACTCGGCAGAGAGAAGAAGGCTAGAAGCTAGACCACCCAAGACTATGTGCCCCAGAGAGACTGACTTATCTATGTTTTGAGTTCTTATTCTTAAACATCTCAGCAAGCCTATGAGTGAAGTAGACATCACTGTTGTTTTTCTCTTCACAGCCTATAATTTCGTCTATTAAAATATTCCAATTAGCCTCAAACCAGCACAGTTTGCCATGTTATTTCTTTGTGTTTCTAGCTTTTTTTCTTCCACCTATAAGCTCAAAAAGAGCAAG
Organism: Ramphastos sulfuratus; assembly: GCA_013399055.1. Lineage (NCBI taxonomy): Eukaryota > Metazoa > Chordata > Aves > Piciformes > Ramphastidae > Ramphastos > Ramphastos sulfuratus. The sequence continues at coordinate 30,621 of WBNM01009951.1, read as the reverse complement.
AATAGTAGATAACAGAATGCTTTTTATATTTGCAAAGTCCTTTGCATGGTTTCACAGACTCCAGAAAGTCGATTACCAGCGAGGAGGGAATATGTACAGCATAATTTAATTAGAAGAGATATCTGAGGGAGCCATCAAAAATCTTTCCAGTTAGATGAGTCAGCACAAGTAGAAGGCAGACTCCCGGCTGTGTTCATTTGCAGCTAAAATAACAGAAAAAGAAATGAATAGGCAAAAGATCCAGTGTTGTGAAGAGCAAGCTTATCAGTTTTCAGATCCAAGATGGCAGTTTTGGGTTGCGTTTCCAGGTGTGCACAGAGTAAGTGATGCTTTCAGAAAGAAAACTTTTTCAGATTCATATCACAGTTGGGAGTTGCACTACTTGGGGGAGAGGCTAATGATCAAAGTGATAAGTGTTTTAGCTCTGTGTTGACTTTCAGTGTGAAGCATATAAAGGCATTTTTACAGACAATCTGTTAGAGATGAAATAATTGACTACCATATTGCTGTACTTAGAACACAGTACTACTTCTAGAAAAAAAAAGGCAAAAAAAGTAATGTCTCAAGATACATAAAAATTAACTTGATATTCATGCCTTCTACTCTAAGGCTAAGTTAAAATTTGAAAACAAGTCAAGGAAAAGTAGTATTTCTATATCAATGAAAATTTTTAGGGTTATTTTTGGGATAGTTGCTCAGCTTTCCAATTGATTTTCTTACAGGGATGGTTCAAACAACAGCAGCTGAGGTGAAAATTGCTTTACCTCGGTTTTCAGTGTATGTAGTGGTCACATAAAAACAATTTTACATAGCAACTTTCTTTTAAAATATATATTGGTAATTTTCTTGAATCTCTCTGCATGAAAAATCATAATAAAATGGGTTCAGTGGAGAGATTGTCAATCAAATGTTCAGAAACCTTGCTATGTATTTAATATCTATTTTAAAAATTGATCACCTTAGGATTAAAGTGGAGACATTTCTTTTTCTCATTATTTCCAACTCTGTGTTATAGGGCTGCAATTAAAAAACAAATAAAAGAAAATCCAGTTACAGTTAATACAAACAAATATATGCAGGGACCCTGCCATTTTAGCTAGATTGTTTGTGTGTGAACTTGGATTCAGAATAGTCAGCGCTCCATTGAAAAATACTTGGATTTCTTACGCTGCTGGAAGGTAGTATTCTGAACTTCTAAAGGTCAAATTCTTATCCTGTTACTGATTAGAGCCTGAATTTTCATATTTCATAAATTGTTTGTGATAAAATTGTAAATAAGGAATTGTATGAGGAAAATTTAAAAAAAAAATTATCTTAAACAAAAATCTAGCATGGCACATTTTGGCATTTCAGATGACAGCATTTTAAAACTTTGGGCTTCTGCAATGAGGCTGTAGCTTCAGGGGCATTAGATGAGCAAGTGGAGAGCAATTGATGCAGTGTTAGCTATAGGGTATATAGGGTTAGAGATGGAGACTTGAAGTAGGAATATACAATGTGATGATTTACTGCTTAGAAAGTAAAATCAAAACACAACTACCTAGGAACATACTTGGATTGGGAGATGTACATAAAGGAGCCCCCCCTTTATTTTTTTGCCTTACAAACTTCTGTATGGTTTCTTCTTCAGGATAACTACACATTTGCACAGCCAGGAATTCAGAAGAAAGTGAAAATGTTGGAAGAACTTGTTAGTCGAATCGATGGTAAGTCTTGAAAGGTAACCTAATTTCTAACTGGTGTTTCAGGGAAAGTGTTTCCTTAAAATGTTTGCAAGAAGTCAACCCAACATCACTGCAGTTATCTGCAATGGTGAGGTAACATCACTTTCTTCAGATGAGGTGTCATGATCAATTTGTGGCACACTGGCCTTTCCAAGATCACTGTCGTGTATCATTTAAAAGAAACCCACTAGAGCATGAGCAACTTTCATTACTTTTTATTAAGGCAATATAATAAAAATTCAATGGCAATTTCTTTGCAGCAAAGTAATGACCACATACACAAAGCAACCAGTATTCATTTCACATTTAGCTCAATGATTGTTGTAATTCAGACAAGTCACAGTGGTTGTTTATGGTTGTCCTTCGGCACTATGTTTTGTGCCTTTGTGCATCTTTTTGCTATCTGGAATGCCTGAATAATTTCTCTGTGGAATCCAATTAATTATGAACTCTGGAAATAACATCTTTAATATTCTAGATAAATTACAGTGTGTGCAGGGGTAATTTTAGATTATGCTTTCATCTTTTAGTCTGGCACTTTGAAATATTTTCTACCTTCATCCTTAAAATAATTCCCTTCATGAAATGCTGACTGTCATATTGCTAGAGCAGAGTTTAATTAAATGAAATGCAAGAGATAATGCTTGCCCATTCTAAACATACTCTCTTGGTAGTTTGTTAAATTAATGAACAGAGTATTAGCAAAATGTTGCCAAGCAGAACCAGACACATATTTGTGACACTAGCCTGTTGGTGATGAAATACAAAAAAAATATTTCTTGTGTAGCTTAATCTTTGATAATCTCCTTAGAAAAAAATAATACCATCTTTTTATTACATGTACTGTGAGTATTTTCGGTGCCAGTGCTCACCATAGCAGATTTTAGGGTGGCCTGCATGTATTTACATCATGACTATTTGATATTGCTTTTTCTGCCCTTTTAGCATGTTGAAGTAGTTGTAATGATCACAGCCTAAGAGCTGGAGAATGATGTTTATGTAACATTACAATATATATATAAATGTATGTATAACTTTGTATTTGAGATATATTTTGTAAAAGGTAATTGAATACGAAAAATAGAAGAGGATACTTCTGTATATATGGCAATGAACTATTTATAAAGCAGTGTATTTTATTAAAAAATAATCTAACTGCTTGTAGTGTGACTTTTTATGTGATATTTTATGCTTATATGAATATCGATGTTTGCATTTCAATTACTTACAGGAGCAGATGATTGTATATTAAATTAAGTGTGTAATTATAGTGCCTGTAAATAGACTTGAATTTGGTTTATATAAACTTAGTACAAACAAATTATTTAACCAAGTTTTTAAAATGAACAGTGCCATTCTGATAATATTCTTGTTTGGTTTAATAAAAATACTGAATATAATATCATGTATTTTTGTTTAGTTTTTTTAGTTTTGTTTAGTTAGTAAATGCAACAGGATTATTTCTACCTTCAGTGCTTTGGGGACATAGTTAAATAACTTTTCTCAATGGTTAGGTTTGAAAACCAATTTTTAAAAGGCATAATGATGATAACGATGATGATGATGATACTACTACTACTACTGATAATAATAATAATAATAATAATAATTATTATTATTATTATCAGTAGTAGTAGTAGTATGTACAGACAGTTGCAGCAAATGCATATGTTTTACCAGGGTAGTTAAAAATGTCCTTTTCTCAGGAAGTTAAGCCTGGTTTCCTTTTTTTCTTTTTTTCTGATTTAAAATAGTTTTGTGAAGTCTTTATAGGTCTGAATTTAATAGGAAAATGTTGTAGTTATTCCATATCAAGAACTGTAAGTGTTAATTTATTTTTCAAAATGTGGATCCAGTGTTTTCTTCAGTGGGTATTTTGATCTGAATTGTATACTATTTAGTAAAGAGGCAACCATGGCAAGGTATATTTTACATTGAGATATATGTTTTGAGAGATTTTGTCTTTGACTCCAGACTGTAAAGCTGCCAAAAGTTTTTTAAAAAATGAGTGCTGAAAAGATGTTTTCTACCCTAGAAAACAATTACTATTTTTTGAGTAGTTTTTAGTAGACATCATCAGTGTTTTCTAGTTAATGTTGATTTTCCATACTATTCTAAATACTCACAAAGTAGTATTTTTCTTAGACAATGGTAGATGTGTACTGCTGTCGTTTCATAAACTTTTGGATGTATTAGTAAGGGATCCTGACCTAGTTGACTTCTTGGTGGAATCACAACATAGTTTAATTAAATATTACGTTGTTGTGCTTTCTCTTCTCTCTCCCTTTATGCTTTTGAGGTTTTATCTTTGTGCTGGGTCTGCTATACTGTAGTTAAAGAGTAATGTGTGGCTGATAGGAATTTAGTAACTTTGTTTTTAAAAAAGCAATCTCATAATCTATATCTGCTGTAAATACCCAAAGTGCTAATTAAGGCTACTGTGAAATAAAATGCTATTCCTGTTGCTACTATGTTACTTTGTTTTTTCGATGCCAGTAACTATACGGTAAACAGAATCATAATGCAGTGAGTAGCTGTGTGAGCTTGTGAAGCTTGTACAGCTTGTTTGCTAACATGTTGATTACTAATGCATGAGAAGTGTTAATGCATTATGTTAGTGATTCAAGCAACCTTCATTAAGCCAACCTTATGGATCACAGCTCCTCTCAAAGTAACTGTCCTTGTGCAGGCAATACCGAATGTTGCAGTAGACTTCAATCAGCCAAGCTACTCTTTTAACTTACTCATAACCTCAGTCTGCTTAAATGCCAGAAAATAAATTTGATTAATTATATTTAATGAAACTTTTGAGTTTGTTAATAGAATGTTGCTATAGAGAAAATGAAATTTGAAGATAAAACATTATTTAATCTCATTTATATCCTTGCCATCATCACTCAGAATGTTCTAGAAATTAAACAAAATTATTGAGAGTATCAGTAGACAGATCAATAATACGATCTATTATATCTGTTATAATTTATTATAACTAATTATCTTTTCTGTTTCCTATAAGGTCCTATAAGGTTGGATGTCCTGTAAGGTTGGACGAGGCCTTGAGTAACCTGTGCAAGTGGGAGATGTCCCTGCCTATGGCAGGGGGTTGGAACTAGATGATCCTTGAGGTCTTCTTCCAACCTTACCATTCTATGAATCTATGATTCTATAATATCAGTAGAGCTCTTCTGTTCTAGATCATGAACCATCTCTCATGGTTTATAAAATGTCACATTCATGTGGCACGCTGTCTTCAATTTTTACTTAATCTAGGCTTGAAAATTGACAGGTATGGTCTAGCAATGCAAAACTAATTCAGGATTTGTGTTCCCAGAATTTACATATGTTTAGCATTTGTCTGATTTTGTATTTGGGAGAGTCTCAGCTTCTTCAGTTCACTGTAAGAAATTTGGTAATTACATTTGAATTTAAGATACCCATTTGGAGAAGGCTGAGCATTTGTAGATAAATGTTGGGATTGCATAAACATTGAAAGATGTTAAATTTTGTGGCATTCTGTCTAAACTAGCAAGAAGGCAGTTCTAGACAAAACCAAGAAAACAAACAAGCAACAACAAAACCCCAGAAAGCAACAAAATAACCTGCTACAATGTTAGATTTATTTATTGTTTATGATGGCTTCTTATTAGCATTTCTAGAAACCAGCAGGGCTGTACTGATGACTGTACTTAGTACAAATATTCTACATCTTCTGTGGGAAGTTTGGAAAGACTTTTTCTACATCCTTTATAGAACAACTCCAAGGGATTGCATCTATGTTCTGCACAGACTGATCTGTGCTTCTTTCTGTTTTCTTGTAGCTAAATAAATTTTGTTTGTATTGTTCCAGATTTTTTCACCAGTAATCACTAATCTTGTAGAATTAGTCCCTGAGTCATAGTAACAAGAAATGGAAAAAATCGTATTTTTATGTTTCCCCATGTAGATTATATTTGTATGCTATTACAGAGTTCACAGATCTTAGCAACAGTTGAGACTGACTATAAATATTTTTGTAAATTTCTGAGTTCTGGAGCACTTTAATTTTTAAATAGCCAGAACTTGCTGATTTCAGGGTTGGGATGATTTGAAGCACAAATGCAGGCTGAATGGAGAATGGATAGAGAGCAGTCTTGGGGAGAAAGACTTGGGAGCACTGGTTGATGAAAAGCTGAGCATGAGCTGGTAGTGTGAACTTGAAGTCCAGAAAGCTAACCATATCCTGTGCCACATCAAAAGAAGCATGGCTGACAGATTAAGGGAGGTGATTATCCCTCTCTACTCCGCTCTTTTCAGACACTACCTGGATCACTGTGTCCAGCTATGGAGCCCCCAACACAAAAACAACATGGAACTGTTAGAGTGGGTCCAGATGAGGGCTGTGAAGATGATCAGAGGACTGGAGCACCTCTCCTGTAACAGCTTGTTCAGCGAAAGAAAGAAGTCTCTAGGGAAACCTTATACCAGCAAGTATTGAAGGGGGCATACAAGGTTGTNGGAAAAAACTCTTTGCCATGACAGTGGTGAGATGCTTTATACAGGTTGCCCAGAGAAGTTGTCAAGGCTCCAACCTTGAACCTAGGAGTATTCAAAGCCATGTTGGATGGGGCCTTTAGCAACCTGGTCTAGTAGGAGGTGTCCCTGCTTTTGGCAGGGGGCTTGGCATTAGATGATCTTTCCAGTTCCTTCCAACTGAAACCATTTTATGATGCAATTCTATGATATGATTTCTTCCTTGATTGCTAACAACTGTTTTTCCTCCTTTTTGTGTTGGGTACCTCAGAATTGCTGCTTTCATCTGATTCCCTCAGGCAACTAGGTCCTCCCTTCTCTAGTGTTTTCTTCTTTTGCTTTGGGATCAGCATCTTGAACATTTTAATATTGGCATATTGGCCATATCTTTTGTGTATGTCATAGCTAGTAGCTGTGCGTTTAGTGAGCTAAATTTAAATAGACTGTTATCTCCAAATTGTAGGCCATGAACAGAATGTAATTTGGTGATATTTCTGATTTCTACCAGTTGTCTTCATTTTGTAGAATAGAATGTTTTTCAATTTTTTTTTCTTTTTAAATTCTTTTATTTTAATTCTTAGAATGGATGAGTTTAGCCAGTTATAAAAGGCAACCTAATTCTGGAGCAAGATACAAAAAGCATGTAAATCTTTTACTCAGATCTCTACTATTACTTGAAGCAGAATTGTTTATCGTAATCAGATCTTGTCTTCAAGAGCACATTTATGATCTTTTAGATCATTTATGTGCTCTTTTAGATCATTTATGATCTTTTAGAATGTGTTATCACAAGTTTCTTTTGTTGTTAATGTATACTAATAAAGCCAATATATATACTAATAACTCATTAATAAGATGCAGTTTTGACAGATTACTTCTATTCAAACTTCCATTAATTCAGGTTAGGGAGTTGTGAGTTTTAACCTGCAACATCTGGTGTAGAGATTTTACTCCTGACTCTGACCTTTGTCTCCCATAAATCTGCTGGCTTTGAAAGATGAGAGAGAATGAAATAGCTTTTGGTAGATAGAGTACAAGAAAGTAGTAATTTACTAATGATGAAATAAAGTAGAATAAAGCATTAAGCAGAACAAAATCTAGTTTGTTGCTTTGCGCAATTAAGAAAACAGTACTAAAGTTTTGTAGATAGAAACTGGGACTTTGAAACTGTTAGTTTGTGGTAGTTTGAGGGGTTCTAGGTTCTCCCTTAACAAAACCATAGGGACAGAGGCCCTTCCCAGGGTATTGTAATATCTCTACATGTCCCAGGATATTGTAGTATTGTTATTCTGTTCTGTTTTCCAGTTTCATAGCTTAAAAGGCAGCGCCTGACTGATACCTTCCCTTTCTCCTCCCTTTCCTCCCTTCACTTCTTCCCTCCAGGCTACTAGGTGGCAGGGAATTGTGAGCTGCATTGTGAGGAGGGCAGTTTTGGCCTACCCTCAGGCCAACTGAGGGTGGAAGGGTTGGAAGACTCTAGAAGGCCAGTTTGGGCCTAATGGGTTTTGTACTTATTCTACCTGATTGCCTTTTGTATATATGCTCTTGTAAATAGAATGTCTCTTTAAACTTCCAGTGAGTGTGCAATATCCTCATTCTTACTCTTGGAAAGGGATAAGAGTCATTTCTGTCCTCCAGTCTTGGGTAGCTCATGGCCTCAAACTGGGACACAAGTCACATCATTATGAAGAAATTGGAAAAGAAATTGTTAATTTACACAGTTTACTTAGATTGTACATGACATATTTTACTCCTTAAAGTGTTCCAGTTTTGCCTGTTCCCTGTGCGTATAAGTATCCAAACCGTGCGTTTCGAACATTGTAAATAAGTTTTTTTGTGAGATTTAATGTTAATAAACAGTTTTCATAGTTATTAACAATCTTTGCCTGGTTATAAAAATTAATATAGATTATTAATTTTGCATCATTCGTAACAGGACAAGAGGATTGAATGCACTCTCAGTAAGTCTGCATACCACAGCAAGTTAGATGGAAGTGTTAATATGCTTGAGGGTAGGAGGTTCAATGGAGAGACCTGGACAAGTCCTGTGAGGAGCTGTTGAGGAAACTGAGGTTGTTTAACCTCTAGAAAGGGATGCTTAAGGGATATCTTACTGCTTTCTCCAACTACTTGAAAGGAGCTTGTAGTGATTTGGATGTTTGTCTCTTCTTCTAATTAACAAGTGATAGGATAAGAGGAAACTGCCTCAAGTTGCACCATGAGAGGTTTACATTGGACATTAAGAAAAAAATTGTCATTGAAATAATTGTTAAACATTTGAACAGGCTGTCCAGGGAAGCTGTGGAGCCCTGGAGGCATTTAAAACATATGTAAATGTGGCTGAAGGACATGGTTTAGTGGTGGACTTGACAGTGTTAGATTTATAGTTAGACTCGATCATCTTAAAGCTCTTTTACAACTGAAATGATTGTTTGATTCAATGTATGCAAATGACAATACGAATAAACCTCTGCAGTAAAAGTTGGCTGATTGTTTTAGTGTTAATTTTGGTTTGGTACCAGAGGAGTTCCTCTTGTATCCTGTGTATGCTTTGAGAATAATTGTATGGCTTTTCATGAGAAATGCACACATTTCTTTCTTCCTTTGAACTAAAACCTGACAGTATGCTACTTTGAAATGCACCTGTATAATGTATTTTATTCTTTAATCAGAAGAGTTGCTTCACCAGAGCTTTATATAGAGATTTATTGAAAGTTCTGGGAAACTTATTAAATATAGTTCTTCACTCTTTTGAATTTTGATAAAAGACGTTTAAAAAATAGAAAAAGTTACCGTCAGAAACTGCAGTAGAAGTATTTTTTATAAAATATTTGAAGTCTGAATGCTGACAGTAATTATATATCTTGCTTTTTCATTCCACACACGTACACATTTTCATTGAAATGGAAAATTTAAATTTAGATTATGAGTGTCCAAATTACCTTTATCAGCAAAATAGTCTCTACATTACTTGCAGTGCAGGAAGAATGAGCATTTTTACTCAATGCATCATCTATTCCAGTCTTACATCAATTGTATATAATGCATAGAGTTTAGTAGTCTATTTTTCAGCTTGTTTAGACTGGAAAGCAACTTTCAACAAATTCATTATGCCTTTTAACAACTGTAGCTGAAATATCACAACTGGCACAATTTAAATTATTCTTCTTCATTACTTACTGTCAGTGGCTATGTGAAGAACAAAAAATGCATGTGAGTAACCAGCTAGAAGTAAAACTGCCTTTTTCATCTTGCATGATATAGTGGATTATCTAATTATAGTATTCTGCCATATAGGTATCTAAATGTGACTTTAAAAAAATAAATGTAACACTTCAGTATATTTAACTTACAGCTAAACTTGCTTATAGCAAAGGCAGACACGTGGTAGCACTTATGTGCTTGTTTTTGAATAACTGACCTAATAATGTTGCACAGGGTCTGTAGACTGCAAGGGTTAAGATATTATGTGTAGTGGAAAATCTGTCTGAAGTCGAGAGATACCAACAATATGCAGGCAGAATGCACAGTGGTGATGCTGTAGTCTTTTTCCTGCACACGTAGTGAGAGGGAAAGAGACAGATTATCTGGGACTCGATGAGATCACTTAAAAGAGCACAAGATTACTGTCTTTCCACCCTCATTCTCTAATTTTTCACATTTCCTAGTAGCTGTTTAGTCTGTTATATGCCAGAAGTATCTAATGAGCTGTTTAGTGTTATAAAAAATGTTTTAAAAGAAAGATGGGTTCCCTTCTCAGGGGAACTGAGTGTCTGATCTGCAGGCCAGATCCATCCCACAGGGAGATCTTCTTCTTGCCTGGGGCATGAGTTAGGCACATTTGTAAGAGACTTCCTACTCTGGTGCGGCCATTGGGCTATTTCAGACTGTGAGTGATGAAGCAGGATAGGAGTATAAAAACAATTAAAAAACACTTCAGGGCTTTGGGGAAATTACTTGAGGGCTCAGGAGTGCAAATGGTGTTCTCCTCAATCCCTCCAGTGACAGGTAGAGATATCGAAGGAAAGAAAAAATTCCATGTGATTAACATATTGTGCTGGTTTAAGGCTAATTGGAATATTTTAATAGAGAAAATTATATTACAGGCTGTGAAAAGGAAACAATGGTGATGTCTACTTCACTCATAGGCTTGCTGAGATGTTCAGGACTAAGAACATAAACATTAGATAAGACAGTCGGTGTCTGTCGGGCTTGTCGCGGTCTCGAGGGCACAGCGTCTGGGGCGGTCTAGCAACTTCTGGCTTCTCCTCTCTGCCGAGTAACCTCACTAACCACTTTTTCTTCTAATTCCTCCTCTGGCCAATCCTGAAAACCTTGGAGTAAGGTATAGGGGTGGGGAGAAGGTGTTAGGGTGGTTGGAAGCTCCCTCCTGGGGTCTCTTGATTTCTGGGAGGGGTGTTGTGTTTCTGTATTACCTTTACTTGTATATTTCTGTAAATATTCCTGTATATAGTGTATATATCTGCTCGTACATTGTGCTGAGCTGTAAATAGAGCTTCATCTAAACTTCCAGCTGGCTGAGTTTTAACCTGGGTCATTTTACAAAGTGTGGGGGGGCGGGTAACTCCCAAACCTACATCACATATGGCTTAGAGGTTGGTGCCACCAACGGAACTTTGGGTTTTTGACCACAGCAAAATTTTCTTGGCACTGGGTCTAGTGGTGGCAGGTGGAGTTCATCTGTCCCATAAAGGGAAAAGAATTCTTGTGCATGAGTTGGCTGGACTCGTTGACAAGGCTTTAATCTAGCTGTGACAGGGGATGGGGATGTAGCTGGCCTTGTCAGTGAGAATCCTGGGTGTAATAGCCCAACACTTGAGGAGCAGGGTGTTGGCATTTTAGGTAACCAGAGGGTCTGCCCCCATAGAAGGCTAAAAACTACATACTGGACTCCATTCCTGAAATGTTTATACACCAATGCATGCAGCATTGTGAGGGTGACAGAACACTGGAACAGGCTGCCCAGGGGGGTTGTGGAGTCTCCCTCTCTGGAGACATTCAGAACCTACCTGGACACGTTCCTGTGTGATCTGGTATAGGAGATCCTGCTCTGGCAGGGGTTGGAGTAGATGATCATTCGAGGTCCCTTCCAGCCTCTGTGATATATATAGAAATAAAACTAATCATTCATAGATTGACATATTTTTATATATAATGATGACTTGATGTTCCCAAGAGAGGTTACAGTTTTAAGATGTGCATATTATTTTATGGGTTTTGTCTATATTCATATTACTGAGTGATACGACTTTCGAAACATTTACCAGGTCTTCTGAAGAGTGCTCTAGCTAAATATATATAAAGACAAGTGCTGTGGAGAAATACTTTTATACATTTCCATGGGTATTTGTTTTCCAAAAACACTTAAGCCAGGATGTTGCTGCAGGTGGACCTTTGGTTTAACATCTTGTAGCTGGTCTTATTATAAAAATAAATGCACAGTTCATTGTTCTTAAAATCAAAAAAAAAAATCCTGTTTCTTGCTTCTATGTTGAAACAACTCTGTCATATTGGCTGACAAGTTTATTCATACAGCCACCAAATACACCTTTATAATTTAGTATAATTTAACTTCTGCTACCTTAGTCTTTAGGTAATATTTTCTGTAATAATGCTACCATACTCCTGGGATTACGTTTTAAGTTTATTTAGTATTTTGGTGCCTTTTTTAGCTATTTCTCAGAAATGTGAAATTTGTAAGATCACCATGTGCTCATTTAGTTGATAATATACCTCTGTGAATGTGGGTGAAGGATGATCTGGGTAGCAAAATCTCCCAAGAGTGGTTTTGTATAGAGAGGTACAGTAGGAATTTCTTATCATTAATTTATGCAAAATAACACATTAGTATTTCTGTAGTATTTGTCATTTATGCTATGGCAATGGCATACTTGAGCCTCTTAGCTAAAACCTATTAACAGAATGTCTGTCATCCTTTTTGGAGTAAGTTCTGCTAAATATATAAAGACTTTTAGCAGATTAGTTCTATTAGCTTTAGTAACAACCCATGCAAGTCATTATCACAGCTTTCAAATACTAAGCTGGTTATTACTTGTATTTATTTGGTATACTATGAAATTATTTAAGTTGCAAAATACTTAACATTTGCTCACTATATCTCCTACACATTAATCTCACTTTTTTTCAAGTGAATGCAACCTTTATGTATAGTTCCCTTGTATTTCTTTGCTATTGTTAATTTAATGTTGTCTTCCTATTGCCAGTGCTTTAGTTTTGCAACCAATGTATTATTTGCAAACCTTGTTTCTTGTAGTCGTGCCCCAAATCATTTGTAGCCCAAGAAATTAATGAGGATGTATGTACCTAATCATTTAATTATGTAACTTTGTATACCTTTTGTTGTATGTTGAAAAGCTCTGATCTTAATAGTTTCTTAAGATACCACAACTTGGAGCAGTTTTTCATAGAATCATAGAATGGTAAGGTTGGAAGGAGACCTCAAGGATGATCTGGTTCCAACCCCCTGCCATAGGCAGGGACACCTCCCACTAGCACAGGTTACTCAAGGCTTCGTCCAACCTGGCCTTGAACACCTCCAGGGAGGGAGCAGCCCCAACCTCCCTGGGCAACCTGTGCCAGTGCCTCACCCCCCTCACTGTAAAGAACTTCCTCCTAACATCCAGTCTAAATCTCCCCTCTGCCAGTTTAAACCCATTGCTCCTTATCCTGTCATTGCAAGACCTTATAAATAGTCCCTCCCCAGCCTTCCTGTAGGCCCCCTGCAGATACTGGAAGGCTACTCTAAGGTCTCCTCGAAGGTTTCTCTTCTCCAGGCTGCAGACCCCCAACTCTCTCAGCCTGTCCTCATAGGAAAGCTGTCTTTAAAGCTATCTAGAGTCAGGGAAAAAAAAATGAAGTAATGTTTGCCTAGTAATTTCTGATTTGGAGATTTTTATTCAGATATACAGGTTTACATGCACTGCCACATTTTATTTGCTTGGGATTGAAGGAGTATTTTACTTTTTCAGATGATGCATTTAGCACTTAAATCATCTCAGAAAAAATATGGTGAAATGTTTGTTTATTGTCTCTTCAGAACAGGTTCACAAGCACTTGGATCAGCATGAGGTGAAATACTTGCAGTTTGCTTTCCGTTGGATGAATAACTTGCTGATGAGAGAAGTCCCTTTACGGTGTACCATCAGGTTGTGGGACACATACCAAGTATGTACTTTTTTATATTTCCATAACTTTGATAATGTGTTTTGGACATGCCAGTAATGTTTGTGAATGTTTTTTTTTCTTGAAACCTTCGTTTTAGTGTCATCAAATAATCATCATAATTATAGAAAACCTGTGTTTGTTCTAAGTGATTGTTACCACTTAGAAACATTTAGTGTCTTCAAGTCTTCTTATAGAATCATAGAATCATAGAATGGTAAGGTTGGAAGGGACCTCAAGGATCATCTAGTTCCACCCCCCTGCCATAGGCAGGGACACCTCCCACTAGTACAGCTCACTCAAGGCCTTGTCCAACCTGGCCTTGAATCCCTCCAGGGAGGGAGCAGACACAACCTCCCTGGGCAACCTGTTCCAGTGTCTCACCACCCTCACTGTAAAGAACTTCCTTCTGACATCTAGTCTAAATCTTCCCTCTGCCAGTTTAAACCCATTGCCCCTTGTCTTGTCATTGCAAGACCTTGTGAATAGGCCCTCCCCAACCTTCCTACAGGCCCCCTTCAGATACTGGAAGGCTACTCTAAGATATCCTTGAAGCCTTCTCTTCTCCAGGCTGCAGAGACCTAACTCTTCTAGCCTGTCCTCACAGGAGAGCTACTGCANGCTGCTCTCAGCCATTCCCCACTCAAATTCACATCTATTACTCATTTTAATATTTGCTGTTACCAGGCATTTTCTTCCAGTGGAAAATATTTATTCTTTGTAAGATCTTTTTGACAAACTGAAAGATTGAGCTATTTAAAATGTTTCACTGTAGCTAATTACACTTATTTTGAATAATTTTTGTCACTGTTGCTGCAGCATTTCTAACTCCTGAAAGTTTTTTTACAATTCTAACTGTAGCACTGGGTTTGGTACTTGATAATTAGTCTCATTAATGTGTTAAAATCATGTAAAAGACCCTCCTCCATCCAACTAAACACCAACATATGCCCCATAAATAGTTGGTTTTCCCAAGACTTTGCTTTGTGCTCATCTGTGAGCTATAATTCTACAAAAATGTTGAGAGATGTCTTTTGAAGACCAAGCATGTGGTTGCTCTCTCAAATGTGCCATGCTGAAAAGAACCCTCTCGCGATTGCTAGTCTATAGGCACTTCTCAAGTTACACTTCAATGGGGTCTTTATTCATAATAAGTGGTTCAGATATATTATTCTGATTTTCAGCACATTCTGCTGTATTACAGTAGTTCTCTATAGTATTTAAAAGCTTAATACTTAGGTATTTACATGGGATTTTCAAGTGTATCTTTTTAAATTAAGATTTCTCATACATAAATAGCTAAATGGAATTCTTATTCCCAGAGTGGAATTATTTTTGTGTATTTAACATGCTTAAGGAGCAATTCTGTGTTTTGATTCAGCAGGTGCAGTAGATCTGTACTGTTTTCTGGTATTTAGCAGACTGTTCTGTATCCATTTTTTGATCAATAGCATATTTATAACTTGCAGGGATATTTTAATGTAGGCAGTCACCTATATTGCCAGCCCTTTTTCTGAAACAGCCTCCAGCACTTCTGCTAGTTGCTTATCAAATTTCAGTTGTTCTTATACCAAATTTATTGTCAACCTATGGGTCTTATCAAGTTAATAATATGAATAATAAATGGAGTGAATATACAAGAGCTGGCAAAGTTTGTGTAAAGTTTTGGCTGAAGTGTTAAGTGGTATCTTCATAGAGTTTTACACAAACAATGTGTCTCTACTAGTGGCTGCTCAGGATGTACATATATGGACTTTTTCTCCCCAATATTCTTGAGCTACTGGAAGGAGAAATAGGTTGAACAGCAATAGAAGTTCAGAGAGAAGACAAATTAACCTTGTTGCAATGTAGCATTAGCCGCAGCAGACATCCCTACACAGATGGTGCGAAAGCTTGTGCTCACTCTACCTACCTCATGACTCTCAGGAAGAGATGTGGCATTTGTAAGGCATTGTTTATGTGCAGTCCTAGTCCCAGTGCCAAGCATGATTTGGTAACAGCACAAGTGCAGTGCCAGAGGAAGTTTCAGGATAGGTGTAGCATGTGGAAGGAATGAGAAGACAGGTGAGACTGCTAGATTCCTTCATGTCTGGACCAGGGGGGCATTCTCACTCTCCTGTTCCTGCAGAGATCCAGGGTAGTGTTGAGTGGCTTCCATGCTGTTCCAAAGATTAGAGAACAGCAAACAGATTGTGCCATCTCCAGTTTAAATTCCAGATAGGTTGTTCTGAGAGCAGGCTCCATTTTGTCATGAACTGCATCAGGGAGTTTTCAGGAAAATTAGAGCATACTTAATCATAGAATGGGAAGGTTGGAAGGGACCTCAAGGAACATCTATTTCCAACCCCCTGCCATAGGCAGGGACACCTCCCACTAGTACAGCTCACTCAAGGCCTCGTCCAACCTGGCCTTGAACACCTCCAGGGAGGGAGCAACCACAACTTCCCTGGGCAACCTGTTCCAGTATCTCACCACACTCACTGGAAAGAACTTCCTCCTAACATCCAGTTTAAATCTCCCCTCTGCCAGTTTAAACCCATTGCTCCTTGTCCCGTCATTGCAAAACCTTGTAAATAGTTCCTCCCCTGTCAGATACTGGAAGGCAAATAGTCTGACGTTATGTATTTCCTAGTGTGATACATAACTGTTGTTGTCTAAAGTTGTTAGAACCTCATTTTTCATTAAAACTTATTGCAGTTCCATCACCTACTTTGGTGAGAATAGGATTGGACACTTAAACGATGTCTGCCCCTGTCAGTAGGTACAGTAGCAAAGGGGCTCTGAGTGGTGCCATATTTTCTGTCTAGTTTAATTTAGGATTCATCACTCATTTGTTAGACTCTGTAGAGTAAATCATTGGGCATATAATCCAAAATACCTGTACTTCAGCTAGTTAGTGCTGCAGGGAAGGGAAGTTCTGAGAGATTCCCAGATTCTCACTTTGGTAAATACTCTGGTGTTCTGTATCTATGAAATCCACTAAAATACATCACCACCTTCTCTAGCAGAACTTGACAAAGTAGAAAAAAAAAGGCATTACACATCTTGCTTATAAAGGGAATGTTGTGAAAGCTTCTTAGACATAAATATTTAGTTTATTTTATTCTTCAACCTGAATTGCATTTTAGTGAATTACTATAATTTTTTCACTTATTTGGGCTTTGCTATTGTTGTTTTTATTGGTTTTGTTTGTGTGGTGGTGGTTTTTGTTTTGTTCTTGTTTTCATTTGAGTTTTTGTTTGTTTGTTGTTGGGTTTGGCTTTTTTTTTTTTTTTTTGATAAATACCTTGTCAATTACCTCAAAATAGAAAGTGCTTGTTAAGTTATGCCTAAGGCATTGAAATTTTACATCAGTAGAACTGATAAATATGGATGTTCATAAACTTTGTCAATTCTGAAAGATTCCACAAAACAAAACAGTATAACAGAAGACTTCAGTTTTATCTTTTTATCTCTTGTCTTTTATCTTACTTTTTGTCATCTTTTTTGGCATAAAGGATTGGTAAAATGAGATAGCATGATGGCTGAATTATTCAGGATATATGTGTTTAACAGTTTTCTGTGGACTTAGGAAATGCAAGTTAGTTTTATAATTGTTCGTTGCCAGAGGGGCCTTTTAACACTAATTTGAAGAATGCTTTGTGTATTTGAAACTGACTTTTCATGGCTTCTAACTCTGACTTAAAAGATTCAGCATATCATGTTAGCAATTATAAGGATGTCTCCATGCTCAGCATCTCTTACATTCTACTCTAGATAAATATTTCAAATGTTTACCATCAAAACCTTGGAAAGTATCCTTGCTTCAGTTAAGGTATTTTGTTGAAGGGTTTCTTTTGGCTTATTTTATTTCTTAAAATGTGTGCTGTCCCTGAGACACTTCTAAGATCCACTGTGTTTATTTCTCTGGTGGGCAGTGGCTAGCAATGCCTTTACAGTGGTGGCTTTTGTTCTGAACTCTTCATCCTGCATGGAAATAGCAATACAGGTCTTGGACATCAGTGGTTTTATACCAATACATGGAGAAGAACAGTGTTTAGTTTTAACATTCAGTATTTTAAAACATTTGATTTCTGAGCATTTTGAAGCTGGAAGGAAACCTTTAACAATTCCATCAAATCCTTATACGGGATAATATGGCACTGTACTGACTACTGTTTTAAATAGAATAAGAATTTTCCTGGATGCTGTCGCGGAAGGGGTAATTAGGTACTGCGAGACGATATTATAAAAATATTAATACATAGTTTATTAATATTAAATAATCGGAACTCGCACCACCCCGACCACCATTTAATAATAATAATAACAATAAAACAGGCTCTTTGCAACGTTATGGAAACTATATACAGGTTATAACAGGATCTGGAAATAACTATTAAATATATACATTAACTAAACTCGAATTAAACTGGAAAAGAGAAGGTTTGTGCGGTCACTTACACCGCTTGCAGTTAATTACCCTGCTTAGCCACTGGATGGGCGCAGGAAGCTCCTTTCTGCTTATGGCAGAAGGCAATCAATGATTACAAGAGGCTTTAGTATTCACTCGTTAAGAGGTATTGTCTGACAGTACCCAATCTTTCGGGGTTGCTGTCGGTAGCTGTCAGTAGCTTTAGAGTTTCTCCAGGCTCCTGAGCACTGGAAAAAGGAGAGAGACGATCTCTGACCTGATTCTGGCTGTCTTTGGCAGCAGGCTCTTATATGCAGGCAGGACGTCTTACGGTATCACGCTGGCGAATGCGTGGAGGCAGCAGGCAGGATGCAAGCAGGCACCTGTAATGGCGGAAGGCACGCACCCCGTGTTCCCTGCTCCTTTTATTAACACAGCCCGAAGATCAATTGGACCTTTGGACACGAGATAGCCAATCAAATGGCAGTTAGCCAAGATTTGACCATATTGGGTGAAGCCATAGGCTTCTTTTCCACTTTAATGGAGTTCAATTAATGTGTATATATTTACTAGTTATTCCTAGATCCTGTTATAACCTGTATATAGTTTCCATAAGTGATGCATAGAACCTATTATTATTATTAAATTGATAATTGGGGTGCCACGAGTTCTGAATATTTAATATTAATAAACTATATCAATATTTTTAAAATGTCATCTTGCTGTAATTAATTACCCCTTCCACTACAGTATTTTCATTACAGTGTTTTCCTTCTGATCTGATATTCTTACATAAATTACTTCTTTGTGCTCCTTTGTTCAGTGGTAGCTCTGCTGAAGTAAATCTATAGTAGTGCATAATTTGCAGAAGAGACATTGACACAAGTTCCATGGGTAAAAACTTACTCAGAGAACAAAACAACCAAATTAAAAATCCCACAAAATAAAAAAAACCCAACCAAAGAAAATTGTAGCTGCTATGTGTATTAGTTTTCAATTTTAAGTGTATGGTGGCAAATGCCATGTGAATGTTTACAGTTAAGTGTACAACCTAGTATTTTTCTCCTGCCAAGAAGCCCTTTTGTTTAGTATCACTTAGATGTCTGCTGTATTACTGGCTCACCAGTAGGCTGATGTAGTTGAAAAAAAATGAGTCACTCAGACTTATTGGATACCCTGCAAAACAGGCAGGTGAGAAGGATACTGTTTACAGTGCCCTGGTGTCCTACTTTACAGCTTTACCTTATTATTGTCTGAGGAAAAGTTTAGTGTTACCAAGGTATGTTAAGGCTTACCATGGAAAATAAATGCAAATTAAAGTACATATAGTCCTACCACGTAAAATGCAAAACAATTTCAAAGATTCACAAAAGGTATAGGAGAAAGCAAATAATAGCGCTGATAGAACTCCATAATACTGGTGAGTTGATTTACTTTCTTACTGCTGAAATAGTTTTTCTCATAGCCCCTGTTACCCCCTGTTCCTTAGCAGTGTCTGTTAGTTTTCTTCACATTAGCCCAGTGAGAGTGCCACAGCCAGTGGAAGACAAAGCATGAGAGAGCAGATCTGTCATTCGAACATCAGTGTTAAATCAGCATGATTGCTTGTCCTTTTCCAGCTTATTTACTGTCTTTTCCTAAGAAGATTTTCTTAATTGATGGTAGATTGGTGTAATGAATGGTATTAAAATTAACAACGATATAAATTTTGATATCCAGGCAGAGATTGTTAATAACTATGAAAACGGTTTATTAACATTAAACCACCACAAAACTTATATACAAGGTTCAAAAACGCACGGTTTGGAAATGTATACATACAAGGAACAGGCAAAACTGGAAAACTTTAAAGTCAGCTAGCATAAGCAAACATTTTTACTGGTAGAGAAGGTTTGTGCGGTCACTTACACCGCTTGCAGTTGATTACCCTGCTTAGCCACTGGATGGGCGCAGGAAGCTCTTTCTGCTTATGGCAGAAGGCAATCAATGATTACAAGAGGCTTGAAGTATTTACTCACAAAAATATCACGGGAAAACAATACCCAAGCACGTGGTGGGGCTGCTGCCGGGCCGAAAGCTGCTGGAGGCTTTGAAGGGAGGCAGACGTTCTCTGACCTGGTCCTGGCTGTCTTGGTAGCAGACTCATGTGTAGGCAGGACGTGCAGGCTCGGCACGGTGTCACGCTGGCTGGTCCTGGCTCTCTTGGCAGCAGGCCGACCGCATGGATGCCTCAGCAGGCACGGACACAATAGCAGAGCGAGAGAGGAGCGAGAGCAAGCGAGCGAGCTTGTGCTACCTGCTCATCCTTTATATAGTTCAGCCCGAGACTGATGGGCCTTTGGACATAGACTAGCCAATCAAGATGGCACTTTGCCCAGTCTGCCCATATTAGGTGAAGCTAGGGCTTTTGTGGCCACCACCCCCAGCTCGGAAGGAGGGGGGGCAGGGGAGCATGCCTGGGCAAGCCAGGACATGTACAAGCCCACCTTGGCCTCTTCAGGCCTACCACGACAATTGGTTCTCAGGTTTCATCTGTTAGACAAACTTCAACAGAGAGCACCCACTGATGGTGGAACCTGCTGGCTTAATGCTTCTCTTTCTCCAATTCTGCAGATGGGTTCATCTTCTTCTTTGAAATTTAATCTTTCTTCTTAAGACAGGAGACTGATACTTCAGTTGCTCTAAACATTATTTCTTCTCTGGAAAATGTGTCTTCATTAGAATAAGTATTGTAACATAAACAGCCATTTATGTCCTTTGCTTCTTTGAAGAGGGGTGGAGTTTGTTTTCTCTTTTTGACTTAGTATTCATTTTATTGTCATGCATCTCATGTTGAACCTCATATACTCTGTTGCATAGTATGATAACAAGCATCTTTGTTTCCCATTTATTTGGTGGTATCATTTATGTAGCTCATGACTAGCATTTGATGATGTGTATTTTGGGTAAGACATCTAATGTTATGTTTTAATAGACAGTATGAGTATGATTTTTCTGGAAGTGCTGAGGACCCAAAAAACCTTAGTGAAGTTCATGGAAAACTGCAGAAGCACAGATTTTCTCTTTATCTAAATGGAAAAATGGAGATCTAACTCCATGGACTTACTATCGTAACCAAACTTTTATTTTAATTGTAACACTACCTGCCAAAAAAAAAAAAAAGAAGAAAAAATAAAGGGAAAATAAAAATAAAGGGGGGGCTGAAAAAAGGTTACATGTAATAGTGTTATTTGCCTGGCTGTCAACCACTGAAATTTAAAAAAATGTTCAAAACTGCAGCTATATATATTTTTTTTCCCCCTGTTTCCTTTTTTGACATAAATTCAATCAGAGATTTTTATTCCCTGAACATCAAAATTACTTAAGTCTGGTTTTCAGTAGAGTTGTGATTAGTGTTTATTTAAAAATAAAATAAAATCAATTGAAGTTGAAACAGGTGTGCATTTCTCAACAGATACCAAAAAAATCTATACAAGAAAAATATTACTGCTGTGGTCTCAATTAAAGCCTTAAGCCACTGGAGACAACAAAATCAAAATATGTCTACTGAAAACAGAATTAATTTTTCTTGGCCAGGAGTTTTTTCTTTTTATGGCAGTTCTAACATCTCTTTTCCATACTGAGATCATGATAATAAGTAGACAATTGTTCTCATCCTTTTCTTCATCAGGAGCATAAGATCTCTTGTTGTGGTCTGTTTTGTTTTCTTTTTTTTTATACAAAACATGGGTTGAACCATAAAAATCCTTGAACCAGGTTAGGTTAAATAGAAAAAACAAGTCACGTAGAGTGAAAGCAAGAGAGTGGAGAAAGTATATACTCTCCCATCTTCTACTACTCAGAAGCTTTATTAAATCTCTCTCTGCTTTNCTCTGGACCCACTCCAACAGTTCCATGTCCTTCCCATGCTGGGGGCTCCAGAACTGTACACGTATATCTAATTGTTTTAATATACACCTGGGGCAATGGGCTTGATTTTTTTTTGCAATTTATGCAGCAGGAAAATAAATTCTCCTGCTTTTTGTTTAACAAAAAATTATTTTGAATTTACTTCCGATTACATCTTTAATTATGATAAATTTTGTCCAGTCATTCTTATTTGCTTTTTCTCCCATCACCTCTTTCAAAGTTTTTTTTGTGTCTCAATATGTAATCATTCCCTTCCCAAACTGGACCTGTCTGTACATATAGAAGCCATTTCATGCACTTTTTGTGCCTATCTTTCTTCTCTGTAGTCTTTAGAGTTTTACTATAAATCTTATTTCTGTCATACGCCAAATAAAATCTTCAAGAGATAAGCAAACTGTGGATTCATACAGCAAGATAAAAGTTGTTGTCTGTTTCTTTACATTCATGATTTCTCATGTCTTTTCTCCTGTTGAAAATAAATATTTTCAGGTAACTTTTCATATTTAGTCCAGCTTGTCTGTGTCAGTGGTTAATGCTGAGGGCATCAGGTGTGCATGTTTTGTTTTTCCCTTTGTGTATATCCAAACTGAATTTCATTTGACAGTTTATCATTCAGTATCATTCACTTAATGAACTTTTTGCAACCAGCTTTACTTTTTTCTAGTAGAAGCTATTCTGGATAATTTTGCAACTTTATCAAACCATTCTTTTTCAAGACCACTTAGTAATTTAGTGAGCTACACAGATCTTATTCTGTTATTTTTATCCTTTTAATTCACAAACGCTTTCTCTTTTGTTCAATAACAACTTAATTTTAGATTTGTATTTAGTGACCTTGTTCAAAGTGCCTGGACATTGGAATATTTAACATCCAAATACTAACACATGGCTATGATCACATCTTCAATACTTCCAGGCATTTGTCAATTTGAATGAAACTGGCCAATGTGTTAAATATCTCTAAGGGTGACAGACGCGGTGGGATATAACCTTTCCTGCCCAATCAGAGAATGGGAATGTGAAAGTGAATTTTCTTGGGATATAAATTTAAAAATACTGTGTGATTTTGTTATTTAGTAGTGATTCTTATTGTCCCCCTGCAGTATACTGTCAGAGAAACCAGTTCCTGCATTCACAAGCATCAGTATTCTATAGAGCCTGTACTCAGATCATGCCTCTCTCTTTGATTCTGTCACCTCTTGTTTCCTCTTGGGAAATTTTGTTTTTAGCTTGTTATCTGAGAGTTACAATTTACTGTCCTGCTATCTACCGAGCCCAGCCTTGGGCTCATCCCCTTTCACTGTAATTCCAGATCACTTTTTCATACTGTTTGCTTTAGAAGTAAATATAGAAGTATGATTTAAATAAAAAATTCAGTTCTTGGACAGGATGGGAAGATATGTGAACATAAGAAAAGGAGATAATACTTGCAAGACTGGCAGTCTAAACATAGAATCATAGAATGGTAAAGTTGGAAGGGACCTCAAGGATCATCTGCTTCCAACCGCCTGCCATAGGCAGGGACACCTCCCACTAGCACAGGTCACTCAAGGCCTCGTCCAACCGGGCCTTGAACACCTCCAGGGAGGGAGCAGCCACAACCTCCCTGGGCAAACATGTTCCTGTTTAAACAAAACATCTGTATTGTAACTGCATCCTTTTGGAAGTTTCTAGGTCCTTTTGTGTTCAGCAACTCAATATTTTCTCTTTCGTCAGTGGACTTCTGATACATAAAGTTTCCCTGAAAGTTGAGTAATTGAAAACTTTTTATACTTTTCAAATCTTTGTCAAGTAACAGACTGTCATCACCTTCTATCACATGGATAGTTACCTTCTGGGATATCTTGGTTGCCAAGGAAACCTCTCATTGACAAGAGTTGTGCTCATTAGTGTTGTATTTTGTCAGGCAATTATATTTCAGTGGTATGGCACTGAAGTCAGTGACCTCTTACTGTTTACCTTGTGCTAAATGTGATGAGAAATAATATAAAACTCAAAGAAAAGAAGGTAAAGTTAGTCAAAGACTCAGACTGCTTTATCTTCAACTGTATATATAACTTTATGTACAACCTTTATCATGTGCATAATGTTTATTTGCACAATGGAGAAAAAACAAGTTTCTTAATCAGTTTTTAAGTGTGACCTTAAAATACACCCATTCATATTTATATAAGCTCTGAGGTTTTATCCTAGGAAAGAAGAATGTCAAATGCTGCTTTTATAATTGTAGCGAGGTTTGTACTCTTGATCATCCAGCTCTAGTTTCTTAGTTGTTGCTACTTACTTTGCAGTTTCTTATTGAAAGAGTTCCCAAATCCCCACAGAAAGCAGACTAAGAGATTCCTGATTTTGAGCTAGAACACAGTCTTGCACAGAGCAGTATAGCCATTCACATCCCAGTCTCTGATCTGTGATTACATGTCCTCACCTCCCCCAGTCCTGTCTAGTATGTTTTTTTTCTTGATGAAGATTTAAGCAGAAAAAGTTAACTTACTTTCAAATAAAACGTTTTTTTCTAGCTCTTCCAGCCCTTTACTTCTTCTGATAGGCATCTTATCCATATCACTTAATACATCTAATCTGCTTAACTCTGTCTTTATTTTCATGTTCTCCATTGGCCTTGCACAAAGAATCAGTCTTGGCACTTTCTGTATCTCATACCTAAATTCCATGGTATATATAAATTCTGCTGTATACTACAGCAGGTTGGGGACCATGAGAGGTGCTACCTCTCTGGAGTAAATGCCTGTGTATTGGTGTTACCTGAATGCTGAGTTATGCACACAAACACTAGCAATTATAAAACTGCAAGTGGCTGCTTGCACGAGAAGCTTAAACTGCCCATGAAAATCAGGTTATCAACAAGCACCAATGTGTGCTTTTGAATGGGTTTGCATATTACATACCAGTATGTAGGAATATCTGGGTTTGAGAGTCTTTTGGATCTGGAACTCTGAGGTTCCTAGTTTGTGGCCTTCCTGCCCATGGGCTTACTGTGAACAATGGAGACCAGGTTCAGTCTGAGATATAAATGCAAACATACAGATGTCTTACTGTAAGCTTGTGTGTATTGCTGTGTTGAGTGTCTAAGCTTCCATGACAGCTGATGGAGACCTAGTAAATAGAAGAGTCTAGAGAGCAATAAGCTATGGCTTAGGATCAGCTGGTTAACTGTATCTCTTTTTTAGGCTACATTGAACATTCTGACTGCATCTTCATTACATTTGTAACTTGAGTAGACATCCTTGTAGACAATTAAATTTAGAAATCTTGATCTTAGAATGGAAGCTCTCTGACTTCCAGCTTCTCTGAAGCTCTCTGACTCAGCAAAAGTGAGTTAAAATTCCTTTAATCATATTTAAAAGGACTTTTATCATGTGTAATTCTGTGCCCCTAGGTCAACTGTTTTTGATATATATGTAAGTGTGGATTGCAAATATGTTTTCATGTTGCCAATTTTGGTCCATTTTTCTTCAGTAGCTTTCCTTGTCATCAGAGAGTATTGAAAATAAGGAAGAATATGTGTAGCCATGTATTTTATGAGAAGGTATTTGGACATGCAAAAAAAGCATACCAAATAAAAACTTAGTGATATGCATGAGGAAGCCTCTAGGTTTTCCTGCATCCAAGTTCTTAAATTCCAGTACTGTTGAAATAGATGCTAAATTTTCTGTGGCTACAATGAAATTTGATTATAAATGCAGAGAGGATAAGATAAAATACTTTCTCTTACGCTTAGCTTAAAGAATGTGAGTAATCTCATTTACTTAAATAGAGCAACTCATGAATTTAGTTAATTATGTATGTACTCTAAAGTGCATTATTGATCAAGATCTTGATGCATGACTCTTTAGGATGATAACAGAATGTTAGACACAGTCTAGGAGATAGTTTCTTTTCTTGGCTACTTTGAAATAGTCAATCTTTCCAGAAGAAGGCCTTATTAAAATTAATATTGTTCTAGGAGACCAAAGTCTGAGACAGAATCATGTTGCAATAGAAGAAACGAAAATTGCCTTTCTCATCTGCGTAAGCTCTTTAATTTTGTACATCTTCCAGATTCTGTACATGTCAGACTTTCATAACACCTTCATGTAATTCCAAAGGTAGTTTTAAAATTAGTATCTCTAGTTCTCAGGTATTCTAAGTCTCTGAATTATGCTGATATTTTTAAAATTCTCAGCAATGCCTAATGAGGGATAAGAGGCAATGGGCACAAATTGAAACACATGGAACTCTGAAGGCAATGCAATGCTTTTCTTTTTTTTTCTTTTTTTTTTTCCCATCAAATACTGGCATAAGTTGCCCAATTTATGGTTTTCCATCTTTTGAGATCTTCACAAGCAAGCTAAAGACTGAACAACCCAGTCTAGGTGACCGTGCTTTAAAGGATCATCAGTCTGTATGATTTTGGAGGATCTCAGGAGGTCCTTTCCACCTTAAAAGATTCTGTGATTTTATGTTAGACATGATTTTTAAAAGTATATGTTAAGAATAACTGCTTCACATCTATTTTGCATATTGTTTCCCTCCAACACAGAAGTGAGGCAAAAGTAACACACAAAATATTTGTGGGTTGAGATGAAGAGTTGAGATAAAAAGTTGTATTGAGCAAATGAGATAATAATAATGATGATGCAATGCACAATTACCTTAGCTTAGGCTATTTGCACAAAAAGAGCAGCAAAATGCAGAAAGCAGCATCATAAACCAGAAAACCAGTGAGCTAACCAACTCTCTCCCATCCTGCTGCCATCCACATGGGAAAGAGCCAATACCCCAAACCCAAGAACCCAAAAGCAGCAACCAGAAGAGGAAGCCTCTCATATTGCAGTCTGAGCTTCAAGCCCCAAGATATTTTGCTTCAGCCAGCACTCTCATTTTGAAGCTGGCATGAGGCAGGATGATTTTCAATAACAGCAGATTTAAACTCAACCCATGACACACATGCAGATTGGGATGTTGGAAACTGAGAATTTATCACATGCTTTTCAAAGAGGAGTTTTGCTTCAACTGGAAAATGTGTCTGTGCTTTCTTCTTGAGACATCTAAATGAAGAAACCACTAACACATATTCCTGCCTTTTGCTTCCTCATATTACACCTTCCCTTACACTGATCTCCTGCTTTCCTGACCTGCAATGAGCTGAATGGTGAATGTCTGTCTGATGAGTGAGTTGTTAGAGCTTTCCAGGCATGCCAAACTCTCCATCTTGACTGTGATTTCACTGTTGCTTAAGGGTGATAGAACTTTCTCTGTTGGGTATGTTTTCAGCTATATGAGTTTTATGATCTGGCTGCTTACATGACTGTATAACCCTTTATGGTGTCATAAATTAAACTGCATAAGTACATGCAGGGCAGTAAGGTATGTGAGCCTACCTTTTCAGCAGCAGCCCATGCTTATGTTTTCCTAAAGCAACTGTGGAATTCCATGGTGTGAATCCATGCTGGTTTTGTACATGGATTACCTTTTTTTTTCCTCTCTGTAGGAATTCTTCATAGTGGAGGGGATTTTGTATAGCTATATTTCCTCTTTACATGGAGATTTAAGCAAAACCATTTAGGCCACCTGCCTGGTACTATAGGCATAACAACTAATTGTCAGAGCAAGGATGCCTATGTGGAGGTGAAGTATTATCAGTCAGCATTCAAATACATGATATTTTATTGAGTTCAATGTGGCATTAAATGACTTCCCATTACATAGCAAATAAATTGTTGTAGATGTTCCTTAGAGTCATCATTTGGTCCTACTTGCAAATTTTATTTTCCTATTCCTCTTAAAGAAGTTAATGGTTCCTCAGTGAGTGCTACTTACATGAAAGGGCAACAGTTTCTAGATTAATTGATTTTATGCACTGGATATTTTGTTAATAAATGGCATAGATAAAGGGAGAAATATACTTGGCTCTAGAAGAATACTAAGATCTTGTTCAAAAAGACTTGTATGCTTTTGCCTTACTGATGTGCTGTATTGTAACCTCAAATGTTGAGTAAAGTAGGAGAGGTTAATTAGCTATGTTAGTCTATGCTGTTTGTGCTATGCTGTAAAATAGTTAACTATATTAGTCTCATCTGACTCTTGTTTCAACTGCTGTTGAGTGTAGAGCTCTTCTCTGAAAATAGTACTCCCACTGTTGCTGTTGGCTGAATAGATATTCTCTCAGTTTACTTAGATCTAAGTTAAGTCCTCTGAATGATCACCTTCCAAAGTATTACTTCCTCATATGACATTATTAGAATTTAATTCTCTTATATTTGTAGTCTGAGTCACACAGATTTGCATAAACCAAATGCTTAGAATAAGTAATATCAGTGTTTCCAAAAACCAGGTCATTCTCCACATAAAGTATTGTTAAATGTTTTAACCTGCTTTTAGTTCAATTATTCCTGGTTTACTTTCCTCAATGAAAGTCTTCCAGTGTCTGTCTAACATGCTGTTTAACTTCAGTTATTAAATTTCATTTTATAACTGCCAATAAGGAATCAAAACCTAGCATGTGTAAAAAGAAGACACTTCTTAATCTTAGCTACACACAATGGAAATTCTGTAAGTCAAATCATAGAATCATAGAATGGTAGGGTTGGAAGGGACCTCAAGGATCATCTAGTTCCAACCCCCTGCCATAGGCAGGGACACCTCCCACAAATACAGGTTACTCAATGCCTCGTCCAACCTGGCCTTGAACACCTCCAGGGAGGGAGCAGTCACAACCTCCCTGGGCAAACCTGTTCCAGTGTCTCACCAACCTCACTGGAAAGAACTTCCTCCTAACATCCAGTTTAAATCTCCCCTCTGCCAGTTTAAACCCATTGCCCCTTGTCTTGTCATTACAAGACCTTGTAAATAGTCCCTCCCCAGCCTTCCCGTAGGCCCCCTTCAGATACTGGAAGACTACTAGAAGGTCTCCTGGAAGCCTTCTCTTCTCCAGGCTGCAGACCCCCAACTCTATCAGCCTGTCCTCATAGCAGAGCTGCTGCAGCCCTCTGAGCATCTTCATGGCCCTCCTCTGGACCCGCTCCAACACTTCCATGTCCTTCCTGTGCTGGGGGCTCCAGAACTGCACACAGTACTCCAGATGGGGTCTGACGAGAGCAGAGTAAAGGGGCAGAATCCCCTCCCTTGCCCTGCTGCCCACACTGCTCTTGATGCAGCCCAGGACTCGGTTGCTCTCTGGGCTGCATGCGCACACTGCAGGCTCATGTTGAGCTTTTTATCAACCCAGACACCCCAGGTCCTTTTCGTCAGGGCTGCTCTCCAGCCATTGACCACCCAGCCTGTATTTGTGCTTGGGATTATGCCTACCCAGGTGCAGGACCTTACACTTGGCCTTGTTGAATTTCCTGAAATGACAGCTGTAGTAAAAGATAAGTTTCCCTTCATAGCATTTGTTCATGACAAACTGTTTTGCTGTTGATGAAAATACATTTGATGCATGAAGAAACATGGAACCAAGCTATTAAGTTGTTTAGTATTTTAAAGCTGGAATCTACTTGGTTCTCTTTTCTCAAGCTCCCGTTGTTAATTATGCTGGTTATTGGTTTCATGTGAGTGAATAGTGATAACTAAACCAGAACTGCCGTTTGATTTTGTTGTTATTCATAATGTCATACATTTCTTGAGGTTTTTTAACCATTGTGCTGGTTTGAGGCTGTGTTGGTTTGATGCTAATTGGAATATTTTAATGAGAGTAATTAGATCATTGGCTGTGAACAAGAAAATAATACTGATGTCTATATCACCCACTGGTTCTGCTGAGGAACATAAAAACAAGAAATATAAACAGTCTCTGCTGCTGCTTGCTGTATTTAACTATCTCTGCCTGAACCTGTGTAGCCCAAACTAATCATTCCCTGTAGGTGTTCAAGGCCAGGTTGGACGAGGCCTTGAGTAACCTGTACTAGTGGGAGGTGTCCCTGCCTATGGCAGGGGGTTGGAACTAGATGATCCTTGAGGTCCCTTCTAACCTTACCATTCTATGATTCTTCTAACTCCTTATCTGCCAATCTCACCCCTGCATATAGGCCTTGTAAAATAAGGGAAGGGGCGGGAAAAACAGAAGGGGAGTTTCTTTGGAGCCCTCCTGGGTGGTTTCTGCTGTTCCAGAGGGGTTTTGAATTTCTGTATTACTTTTAACATATATATAATTGTGTATAGTTGTAAATATATTGTGTATATGTGCTCGTAAACTTGTGCTATGCTGTAAAATACAGCTTCATTCCTTAACTTCCAGCCAGCTGAGTTAGTCTGGTGAATCATGGCAGGGGGAAACTCTCAAACTACCACAGAGGCTATTTGGAATATTTTAATGAGAGAAATTAGATCATTGGTTGTGAAAAGAAAATGATGATGTCTATATCATTCACTGGTTTGCTGAGAGGGATAAAAAGTCAAAACACAAACAATGTAATCTTACTTTTCCCTTGGACATTGCCCTGTTCACTTCTCTGTATGGTCTCTTTGTTGTTCAATCTAATTACTTTCTTTTAACTCTGACCTGCTTTGACACCTCACCGGTACTTTAGACAGTTAACACTTAAGCTTTGTGGGCTGCTACTGGCTTCTGCTTTGTTTATGTGTGGGTTTCTGAGGTAGAGAGGGGAGGAAACAGAAGGGGAGGGGTAACCTTGAGCCCTTCTGGGCAGTTTGCTTTGACTGGGAGGGAATTGGGATTTCTGTATTATTTCTAATTTGTGTGTAATTGTAAATACTTGCATAAATTTTGTATATTTGCTTCTAAATTTTGCAATGCTGTAAATACAGCTTCATCATACTTCCAAATTGTCTGAAATAGTCTGGGTAATTTTAAATAGTGTGCATGGGGGAAAGGTTCCTAACCCATTGCAACAATAATTACATCACGGTATCACAGTATAAGCA
>WBNM01009950.1:0-17737 GCA_013399055.1 Ramphastos sulfuratus | reverse complement strand
GAAGTGTTTGTATGGGGGCAGAGGAAGCATTTGTGTTTAAATGCATGACAAAACCCTTCCTGCTGTGGCTGGCTGAAGGCTGACAGCCAGGGAGATGGGAAAGATGGGGAGAGAGGTGACAACAACACAGCTTGGGGTAACCTTATCAGAATTAACCTTCAAACAGCTCAGTTCTGTGTAGGGAAGTGATGTGCACCTGTGATGTTTCACCACAAAACAGAGGACTGAGCCACATCTGGTCTGGATAAAGCTTCTCTGCCATTTCAAACAACACAAACAACCTCCAGAGGCATCAAGCCAAACCTGCATGCGGTGTGATTCTAGGAGAAAAGGAGAGGCCAGCACACTGCTCAGGCTGATCAGCAGAGATGCAATCAGTCTGGCAGATCAGCAGCAGAGCTGAGAGCAGTGCTCTATTTATAGCAGGACTCCAGAGCCAGCTCTGCTCTTTGCAAATGAAGCTGCACAATTGCAGCTGCACAAGAAGCGCTCTGTGGCGCCTGCTGGGAGATGGGCACCGCTTCAAGGCCGAAGGAACAGCACCAAAGGTGCTGCTTTGGAGGAGAGAAGTCAAAGGGAGAGACATGCCAAAAGTTCAAAAACCCGTGTGGCCCCCAAAACCTCATTTCACACAAGCCCAACCAGAGTCTGGGCTGCAGCAAGAGCAGTGTGAGAGTGAGGGAGGGGATTCTGCCCCTCTGCTCCACTCTGGTGAGACCTCACCTGAAGCACTGTGCCCAGTTCTGCAGCCACTGTTGTAAGAAAGGTCTGGGTGTGCTGGGACATGTTTGGGGAAGGGCCACCAGGATGCTCAGAGGGCTGGAGCTGCTCTCCTATGGAGACAGACTGAGGGAGTTGGGGCTGTTCAATCTGGAGAGGAGAAGGCTCCCAGAAGACCTTCTTGTGACCTTCCAGTATCTGAAGGGGGCTGCAGGAAAGGTGGGGAGGGACTTTCTAAGCTGCCAGGTAGTGATAGGACTGGGGAGAAAGTAGCAAAACTAGAAGTGGGTAGATTGAGATTGGATGTTAGGAAGAAGTTGTTCAGTGTGAGGGGGGTGAGAGCCTGGCACAGGCTGCCCAGGGAGGTGGTGGAAGCCTCATTCCTGGAGGTGCTTACGGCCAGGCTGGATGAGGCTATGAGCAATCTGATGCAGTGTGAGGTGTCCCTGCCCATGGCACAGGGGCTGGAGCTGGATGATCCTTGAGGTCCCTTCCAGCCCTGGCAATTCTGCGGTTCTGTGATTCTTACAGAAGGAAGATGTGATGGAAATGAAGTTAAAGTAAGCAGGACTGTGACAAGTTTTTGGACAGAACAACAGACAACCAAGCAGGCATGAAGTGTGCTCCCAACAGTGAGCAGCCACAATTCTGCCAGGCAAGAGTCATAACATTTTCTATCAGCAGTCAGCTGCTGCTGTTCTGCATAAAGATGAGGGAGAGTGGGCTGTGAAATCCTGGTTCCCAGGAGCTGCTTCACCTGGAATAACAAACTGACGAAGGGTGGCTGTTGGCTGAGCTGACAGCAAGGCTGCAACTGCAGAGGTCAGTCTGTAACCGTGCAGAAAAGTTTATCCAGGTTCCACTAGAGCTCAGCACTTAGCAGTGGGGCAGGAACAACACAAAACAAGTAGATACACAGGATCCCCAGCTCCTGATGTTTTGATACAAAGTTCTCTGCATTGCAGAAGCAGCCACATAAATCTGCCCTTTGTCCTTTCAGAGTGGGGTGAAGACTTTTAATAATACAACTTTAACTGTTCGGGGGAATCCAGCAACACAGCTTAGCTGTGAGTGCACTCAGGTTGTGAGCTCTGCCCTCGCTGAGGCTGCTGCCAAATTCAGAGCGCAGGAATCCAGTGACAAGGGGAAGAGACACCCCTGGTAGCATACCCAATCATATAGGTATGAATGCATGAGGTAGTATTAGCATTAGTCTGAGTATTTAGAGCCACAAAGATGATTAAGGAGGTTGAACATCTTCCTTATGAGAGAGCCTGAGGGAGCTGGGGCTGTGCTGCTGGCAGAGAAGACAGAGAGGTGACCTCAGCAATGGGTATCAAGATGTGCAGGTGAGTGCCAGGAGGCTGGAGCCAGGCTCTGCTGGGTGATGCCCAGTGCCGGCACAAGGGGCACTGGGTGGAAGCTGAGGCATAGGAGGTTCCCTGTGAGCCTGAGGAGGACTTTTTTTCCCTGTGAGGGTGCCAGAGCCCTGGCACAGGGTGCCCAGGGGGGTTGTGGAGTCTCCTTCTCTGGAGATATTCAAGCCCTGCCTGGTTGTGTTCCTGTGTGATCTGCTCTGGGTGATGCTGCTCTGGCAGGGGGTTGGACCAGATGAGCTTTGGAGGTCCCTTCCAGCCCCTGAGATTCTGTGATTCAGTTTAGGAGAGTAGATGTCAGACAGCTGCTACTGAGGTGAAGGTGTCTATGACAGACCAAAAATGTTGCTAATGAGATTCAAGTTAGATAAAAGTTTTAACTTTGGGCCAGAAAAAGTTTCTTTTACAACTAGACACAGCTTATTTTTTCTGGATTTCTCAGGAACACAGTTTCATATTTGGGTTGCATAAGCAAAAACCCCTAAATTCCAATGATCTAAACCCATAAACAGTTCAGTTGTGCCTGCCAGCCTGGGAAATAAAACATGTGGATGATCATAGGATGTCTGTGCTCGTTCCCCATCTGAAATGTGCACACAATTTTACAAGGCTCACCCTTTCAAGCCCTGTCAACCCATCTGGTTTGGTGTTTGTTTGTCTGTGTGTGCTTTTTGGTTCAAGTGTTAGTATTTCTTCTTTCTTTGAATGGGGAGTGATTTTCCTGACCTCAGGAATTTTCTGCTCTCCCAAAGCACATGAACAGTTCTGGTGTGTAAATGACAGGGGTGCACATTAGGTGACTGACTGTCAGCTGAGTGCACACTGTGCAGCTTAGACATGTGTTAGCCTGGGAGAGTCTTGAAACACAGCAGAACAAAGTCTGCATGCAAGAAATGGATTTCAGGCAGGATTTGTAGCTCTGGTTCAAAAGTACCCCTTAGGGTATCAGCTTCATTTAAAGATTACTTTGAAGTATTGACTTAATAGAACTAAATAGATGTCTAGAATGTGAATTTGCTTTAAAGGCTTGCTGGATGTATGCCTTTAATGAATAAAAGGCTTGGACATCTGGGAAGAAGTAGTAACTTGGAAGTGTGCAAGGAAGGATAGAAGGAACTGTGAAGAGTAGGCGAAGTCTCTTGCCTGCTAGTGTGATAAAAACACTGCCTGCTCAATGCAAGGCATCGTTCTCTGACTCACTGCTGGCAGATCCTGGACTCGATGTGGCAGGGCATGAGGAACCATGCCACAGACTCAGAGTTCTGCAGTGCAGCTGCCATGCTGGTCATGTTTTCTTATGCTAACTGATTTCTTTCTGCGTCTTCTAACGAGACAGAGAACATAAAGCAGGCTCCACTGCCACTGGCTGGCCTAGGGTGAGCACTCCCAGTCTTGTGTAGGTTGTCTTTCATGTGGTCCTCCTTGTACACCACATGTCTGTCTTAGAATCATAGAATGGTAAGGTCAGAAGGGACCTCAAAGCTCATCCAGTTCCAACCCCCTGCCATAGGCAGGGACACCTTCCACTAGCACAGGTCACTCAAGGCCTCATCCAACCTGGCCTTGAACACCACCAGGGAGGAAGCAGCCACAACCTCCCTGGGCAACCTGTGCCAGTGTCTCACCACCCTCACTGCAAACAACTTCCTCCTAACATCCACTTTCAATCTCCCCTCTGACACTTCAAACCCATTCCCCTTGTCCTGCCATTGCAAGACCTTGTCAATAGTCCCTCCCCAGCCTTCCTGGAGCCCCCTTCAGATCCTGGAAGGCCACTCCAAGGTCTCCTGGAAACCTTCTCCTCTCCAGGCTGCAGAGCCCCAACTCTCTCAGCCTGTCCTCACAGCACAGCTGCTGCAGCCCTCTCAGCATCTTGGTGGCCTCCTCTGCACTGGCTCCAACACTTCCATGTCCTTCCTGTGCTGGGGGCTCCAGAACTGCACACAAGAGAAAAAAAAAAACCTAAACAAAACCAGAACACTTTAAATTAGGAAATAACTAGGAGTGGTTTCTGGTAGTGCTGTAGCCATTCAAGATGCTTCCTTTTCCTCTTGAAAGGGACTGAACCATAGCAGTGCTCCACCAAATTCTATGGTTGTGATCAGGTAACTGAGTGAAGCAGAGCAGAGGCCATATCCATCCCACTGACACCTGTGAGTGCAACAACTGAAGGACTATAGATATTTTCCAACCTAAAAATACATGAATCTGCCATCAGTCTGGTTCGTCTTGACTCACCTAGTGTCTATCTGGCTAGTTGGGTAAATAGTTTCAGAGGGTAGCCCTCACACAGGACATGACACACTCCCTGCTTTCAGACTGGCATCACCCTGAGTGATCTGAGCCCAAGCATTTGGAAACGCTGTTAGAGCAATGAGAGTTTGATCATTTACTCAAGGCACAAGGCTGTGTTTTTGCTCATACTGCTGCTTCATTAGCAGCTGTCACAGATCAGAGCTTTATTGCAAGCAGCATCACCATGGGAGGAAGAGGAGCCCAAATTCCTGCTCCCTCTCCTCCTGTTTGCTTCAGCAATGTGTAGTTGTATGGCACCTACTTAAATCACAGGTGAGATTATGAAGATGGAGAGCCTGAGGGAGCTGGGGCTGTGCTGCTGGCAGAGGAGGAGACTGAGAGGTGACCTCAGCAATGGGTATAGAGATGTGCAGGTGAGTGCCAGGAGGCTGGAGCCAGGCTCTGCTGGGTGATGCCCAGTGCCAGCACAAGGGGCACTGGGTGGGAGATGAGGCATAGGAAGTTCCATGGAAACATGAGGAGGAATTTTTCCCCTGTGAGGGTGCCAGAGCCCTGGCACAGGGTGCCCAGGGGGGTTGTGGAGGCTAGTTTACAGCTCTATTTTATCATCTAAATCCAGTGATTAAAAATACTAATTTACTGAAAATTATTTGACTGAAGCAAAGCTAGCAGCATAAAACCCCCAAACACACACTTGTGCCATACAAAACATGCTGCAGCATCACAGGTGTAGAGGAGATGCATCCACATCATCCTCATCGTTGTTTACTGTGTTTGATCTGCTTATGGCAGAGGCATCAGTCATAGAGTCAGAGAATCACAGAATCATAGAGTCAGAGAATCACAGAATCATAGAGTCAGAGAATCATAGAAACATAGAGTCAGAGTCACAGAATCATAGAGTCATAGTCACAGAATCATAGACTCAGAGAATCAGGCAGGGTTGGAAGGGACCACAAGGATCAGCCAGCCCCAACCCCCCTGCCATGCCCAGGGACACCTCACACTACATCAGGCTGCCCACAGCCTCAGCCAGCCTGGCCTTAAACACCTCCAGGCATGGGGCCTCAACCACCTCTCTGGGCAACCCCTGCCAGGCTCTCACCACCCTCATGCTGAACAACTTCTTCCTCACATCCAGGCTGAATCTCCCCATTTCCAGCTTTGCTCCATTCCCCTCAGTCCTATCACTACCTGACAGCCTAAAAAGTCCCTCCTCAGCTTTCTTGCAGCCCCCTTCAGATCCTGGAAGGCCACAAGAAGGTCCCCTGGGAGCCTTCTCCTCTCCAGACTGAACAGCCCCAACTCTCTCAGTCTGTCTCCATGGGAGAGCAGCTCCAGCCCTCTGAGCATCCTCATGGCCCTTCTTTGGACACCTTCCAGCACCTCCATATCCCTCTTGTCCCAGGGGCTCCAGAACTGGTTGCAGTGCTCCAAGTGAGGTCTCAGCAGTGGGGAGCAGAGGATCTCTTTTTCCCCTCGTGCAGCTAACTTGGTATTTTCTTCCCAAGAAGGACACCCAGGGGCTCATGTCAGTGCCTGCTTCCCTTCTCAGCTGAGGACTGTAGCTTTACAACTGATCTGCTCCTTCCTCCTTTTGAAGTCCAAATCTCTCACCTTCAGCTTCGGTTCCAGCTGGCAACAGGGAGGGGAGCTGCCTTGGCCTGTGTCCTCAGGCACAATGAATCAGGAGTGATGTGAACACACAGACAGGTAACTGCTATCTCCTGCTAACAGTGAGGGACTGTGGGCTAGGAGACCTCTGGCCATCAGCACCCTCCAGCAACAGTTCAGTCCCCTGAGATGTTACTCTTGAGCAAAACAGCTGCAAGTAAAGAAACCCATTTGCTCTTTACCTTTAGCCTGCTAGTACTGAACTGATGAGAGACAGCAGAATAATTGAGCATTAACTTCCAATATGATGTCAGCGTTGTTCCCATTTTGTGACTACTGCAGCCTGTCTCAGCTGGAGGGAGAGGCTGTTCTGGCCAAAGGAGTGACTGAAACCAAGCACACATGTGCTGGGTGCCAGAGTGGGCAGCAGCAGAAACTGTGCTGGCCAAAGGAGTGACTGAAACCAAGCACACATGTGCTGGGTGCCAGAGTGGGCAGCAGCAGAAACTGTGCTGGCCAAAGGAGTGACTGAAACCAAGCACACATGTGCTGGGTGCCAGAGTGGGCAGCAGCAGAAACTGATGTGTGGGGATGGATTTTCATGGTGCATTTTCTCCCTTTCCGTGGAGGTGCCAGCTCTTGCTCCTAGTCTGGTTGGTCTCAATTTAATGAAGGGACTAAGACTGCTAAGTCTTACCTTACACCAGCAGGCACAGCCATATTTAACCATGAAGGTTGGGGGATGTTAACACCCACTCGATGCTGTTGAAGAATATCAAACACCTCAGAATAAATGTTTGCTAAAAGCAAAAGCAAGCAGTTAATGTCCTGCTTCAGGTCAGATCTCTCATGATAGTTTCTTTGATGATCAGAGACACATTTTCTTTCCAGCTGCTGCTTCATGAAGTAAATTATTTAGGTTCCTATGCAGTCAGTGGCATTCAGCAGAGCTGGCTGTGATTTAAGTATGCATTCAGTTAAAACTTCTAATTAGTGTAAGAGAGACTTCCCTCAAAACTCCCCAAAAAATCCTGCTTTAAAGGAGAATGAAAAGACTCCCTGAAATAAGGGCCTGTAGAATTTTGTGAGATGTGAATACCAACAAACAGTGCAATTTTCTAGGAAGGACCAGGAAAAGTGCAAGTTACATCACTCCAAACTTGCTTAGCCCTGCTGAACTTGAGCATGCTCCATGCCCCTCACATGGCCCAGGAAGCAGAACAGACATAGCAGCTTTGGGAGTCCTTTTGGTTTCATTGAACAGATTGAACAGCTGTGAAAAGCATTGGAAATGGAGCTCTGAGCAGGTTCCCTTTCATCAGTTCCAGAGATGAAGCTGATGGATGTGTGGCCAGCACACCCAGTAAGGTGACCCTGCTGCTCTGCTCTGCTCTGGTGAGACCTCCCCTGCAGTACTGCAGCCAGCTCTGGAGCCCTCAACATAGGAAGGAGATGGAGCTGATGGAGCAGGTCCAGAGGAGGCCACAAAAATGCTCAGGGGGCTGGAGCAGCTCTGCTATGAGGACAGGCTGGGGGAGCTGGGGGTGTGCAGCCTGGAGAAGAGGATGCTCTGAGGAGACCTAATAGCAGCCTGGCAGTGCCTGAAGGGGACCTACAAAAAGGCTGGCGAGAGACTGTGCACAAAGGCCTGCAGTGACAGGACAAGGGCAATGGCTTCGAGCTAGAGAGCAGCAGGTTTAGATTGGAACAGGTTCTTTACTATGAGGGTGGTGGAGCATTGGAACAGGTTGCCAGGGAGGTGGTTGGGGCCCATCCCTGGAGACATTCAAGGTGAGATTGGACAGGGCTCTGGGCTGCCTGATCTGGCTGAGGATGCTCCTGCTGGCTGCAGGGGGAGGTGGGCTGAATGAGCTTTGGAGGTCCCTTCCAACCCAGAGCAATCTGTGATTCTGTGAAATTTTGCCATTCTTGGTCTTTCACTTGTGGGGAGGGAAAAAACAAAAACAAATACAACCAAACGAAAAAACCTACCCCCAAACAAACAAAAGCCCCAAACCCATTTTCCTCTCCCTTTCACTGAAGGAGAAATGAACTGCTGTACAACCTGCCAAGCACTAATGACTTAATTAAGACTTCCTTGGTTACCTTTGCTTGTCAACATTTCCCAGAGACACTCACAAATGTAAGCACCATTTACATTTGTGGAAACAACAATTCCAAGAGCAGTGCTGAGTAATGATTCCTGTGGAAGTACTGGAGATGGACTGAGCAGAGAACAAGCAAGGACCACCTAAACTCAGGCTCTAATCAGAGCAGCAGAAGCTGAGGCCGTTATGCTGCCAGTGTGATTTGTGAAGTTTACAGAGCAGGGAACCCACAACAGACCCTCCCCAGCAGCAACATAGGCTTGGCTCAGACCTGCCTCCAAGGGTTAGCTCTGAGTTTAACCCACCCCAGGAGAACACTCAGGGATGACAATCTGCCCACCACACTCGAGTGCCCTCAGCTGCAGAAGGGCTCTCCACCCCCTCTCCAGTAATGCCAAATCTGTTCCACATGCACCACAAAACCATGGTGACATGGCAAAGCCTTTCCTGATGGTCCGAGAGGTGCCCAAGAAGCTAAGCTGATCCTGACCTGTGTCTCTATTCATCTGCCCTCTGGATTTCCCACCCTTGAGGTTGTCCAATCCACTGTGAGTTGTTATTTTGAAGCAAGTGATTGATCAGCATGAATGAATCAGAAAAGGTTATCAGTCCAAGTAAAGATGTGTCAATGTCATGGAGTTGTGTAAACTGAATTCCATNCTTCCCTTCACTGCTCTCCAGCAGCTCAGTCCCCAGCCTATGCTGCTCCCTGGGGCTGTCCTTTCCCAGGTGCCAGACTCCACACTTGCCCCTGCTGGATTAGGGTTATCAGAATTTAAACAAAAACAAGAACAAAAACAAAACAAAAAAGAAACACCAAAGCTCTTGTCCAGATTCCTCTGAGTTTTGGCAGAGATGTGGTCACAATCTCAGCAGTTCATAGGTGTGTTTGGCCTGCACCTGTTACCTGGACAAAGGGATCCTGGTTTGATGTTTTGAGGAGTGTGAGCTGTGCCGCTACAATTATTGCTACCCTCCTGGGGAACTTTTAGAGCCATTCATGCTGCTTTAGAAGAAAATCCAGAGGATAAACTGCAGTTTCACGGCAACAAATTTGTTAAATGAAACTAATAGAAAAGAAGCACAATTAGCTGAAAGCTTTAAATCAAATTTCAGGGCTTGGCAGAGCTCCCATTACCCAACACCAAGTGCTGAACAGAGAAGAATTCATTATGAAATTTGTCAAAGACTTCAGGATGATTGCTAGCACACAGCCAACAAATTATCTGGTGTCAACCCCACAGTAAGACAAAGGAAAGAGGTAAATTTAACTGCAAATCATTGAAATTAAAATAGAAGGCATTGCTTTCCTGCAGCTGTGGTGTTTTACACTCTAATGCTCTAATAGTTCACTGCTTGAGCAAGCTCATGGCACTGGAGTGGCAACTTGTTCCGGTAGTCATCCCTGCTTCCTTTGGCAAGCTTTCCATCCATGGAGGGTGGCTGCTCACAGCTTTCATGTGTCTGTGCATACACACATATGTGTACAGTTACATGTGTGTAACCTGGAGGTGTTCAGGACCAGGCTGGATGAGTCCTTGAGCAACCTGTTCTAGTGGGAGGTGTCCCTGCCTATGGCACAGGGGAATTGGAACTGACTGAGCTTTGAGCTCCCTTCCATCCCAAACCATCCTGTGATTCTGTATATTTAAAGTGAGACTTTTTGTTTGTTTGTTTTGAAACTCATCTTGTAAATTCTGACAAAATACATATGTAATAATAATAATAATCATAGATACAGGAGTAGTAAAAAAATCAAAATTAATACAAAACCCTTCTTCAAATAGGAGGAGAATAAAACCTTCCAGGGACTCTGTAGGGCAAATTGCTGCTCACAGTGCATGAAAAGGAGAGAGGCACAAGGAGGGCAAAACCATTACAGGGAGTTGAACTGGAGAAGTACTGCACAGTGTTCGTTGCTGAAGAAGGTGGGAAGGTTCCTACCACCTAACCCTTTCCTTTGCAAGGAAGGGCTCAATAACATCCCTGCAATTTCAGTGGCTCTCGAGGAGACTATGAAAACTATTAGCACTGGGAACACTAAGAAATCTTCAGATCAATGTTCACCTAAAAGGAATTTGAAGAGTCCTGACAGAGGAGAGCTACATTTCCAATAGTGCACTGGGTAAATTCAGAGAGGGTCTGTAACTCCTGATTGAAACATTTCTTCAGCTATGAGGAATGAAGTAGAGCAAATCAGATGCTGTT
Source organism: Ramphastos sulfuratus (assembly GCA_013399055.1). Taxonomy (NCBI): domain Eukaryota; kingdom Metazoa; phylum Chordata; class Aves; order Piciformes; family Ramphastidae; genus Ramphastos; species Ramphastos sulfuratus. The sequence continues at coordinate 7,455 of WBNM01009950.1, read as the reverse complement.
TTTAAAACACCTTTGGGGAAAAGTCACACCAAAGTCCTTCAGCTCTCTTCTTGCTTTCTTCAGACCTGACAAATTAATTTTTTTTTCTACTCACATCCTTTCCCAGCTGTGTCATAATAACAGAATAGGGTATACAGAAACACTAATGTAATATTGAACAGCATTCATGTAGGACATTAATAGAAAGAATGATTTTCAGTCAGCAGCGTCCACTGCAATCTTTAATGTCACCTCAGCTATTGACAAAAGAATTTCCACTCTCAGAATCTGAAGCTGCACAACAGTCAGAGAATTTAGATGGGGTGAGAACAACAGCCAAAGGTTAGCCATGGAAATCAAGGCTTAATTTCTTCTTTAATTAGCCCACAACTATGTATAGAAACATAGAATGGTAAGGTTGGAAGGGACCTCAAAGCTCAGCCAGTTCCAACCCCCTGCCATAGGCAGGGACACCTCCCACTAGTACAGGTCACTCAAGGCCTCCTCCAACTTGGCCTTGAACACCTCCAGGGAGGTTGTGGAGCACAGAAGACCTGCAGGGAGGTTGTGGAGCACAGAAGACTCTAAGGACTGCTCCATCGTAAGGACTGCTGCACCCTAAGGACTGCTCCACCTCGCACTGGCCTTGTGATGGTTTGGGAGTTCCCTGCCCCTCCACACTTTGTAAAAGCACCCAGACTAGACTCAGCCACTTGGCAGTTAAGGACTGAAGCTCTATTCACAGTGGTTAGTGAGGTTACTTGGCAGAGAGGAGCAGACAAAAAGCTAGAGAGACAGAGATTCTCTGTCTCTGTCTTATCTATGTTTGTATTCTTGTTCTTATGCATCTCAGCAAGCCTCTGAGTGCAGCAGACATCACCACTGTTGGCTTTTCACAGCCTAGCATCTATCTGTTTTTCATTGCAATATTCCAATTAGCCTCAAACCAGCACAGGCCTCTCCACTTAGAAGTCCTCCGCAGGTTGGAGCTGGACTTAAAGCACGGAGAAAGGCTTCGCGAGTCTCCAGGCCAGCAAAGGTCTTGTGGAGTTTGCTGAAGGAGGGTCAGGTCCCTGGTCTGGGTTCCCTGTTCCTCAGGGGGTGTGTGGACTGTGGAACTCCTGGATCTGGGGAGGTACTGTCTCTAGCAGGGAGCCATAGGCAATTCTGACAGAGGTTCATGCTTTAGCAGCAACGCAGGCTTGTTGTCTAACACAGAGAGGGCACTTTCTAAAAGCAGCATTTTTTAAGCTCAGCCCTGGCTAGTACCCAGCAGGTTTTTATCATACCCATCTGTGTTACAGAAGAGAGCTACTGTTTGATTTCAGCTCTGAGGCAGTACTGCTGGTTTAGAATGAGAGCATCATAGAATCAGAATTGAAAGGGACCACAAGGACCATGTAGTTCCAGCCCCCTCGCCACGGGCAGGGACACCTCACAGTTGTCCTCCCCAGCCCTGGCTGGGCAGGCAGTGCAGTGAGCACAGGCAGTGCAGTGAGCACAAGCAGGCACTGCCTTGCCAAAGCCAGCTGGCTTGGCTGCTGCTGGGCTGTGTGCTGCAGCCAGCCCACAGCCGCTTCACCACTGCCTCCCCAGACTGATGCTGCTGCTTCTCCACACAGACCTGACTCCCTCTTGCACTGCTACAGGGACAGCAGGAGGAAGAGGGAGAAGGAGAAAGAAGATATTGAAAGGCAGATGAAGAGGTATTAAAAGAAAGACCTCACTGTCAGATTGCTGCAGTAAGCAAAATACCTGTGAAAGCAGCCCCTAATGCAGCGAGGGCTTAGGCATTCAGCATTTGTTTTGTTGGGTGGGTCTTAACTGACTGCAGTTTAGTTTTATATAACATCTTTCAGATCTCTAAATAGTTTCTAGAAATAAATTACAGGGGAAAAATCAGAAAAAATATAGGTAGAGAGAAGGAAGAATTTGGGTGGGTGAGTAGGCAGGCAAAGAGGAGATTCATTTTTTCAGATGAAATTTGAAAATGGAGTCGATGAGGCAGAGATAAAGGGGAAAAGCTTTCTGCAGTGTGTTTGCATTACACAGAAGAGATATTTATACACAGAAAGAGCTTTTGCAATGTGGCAGCTATCAAGTATCATGCTTCCCAGGCAGTCAGCTGCCTGACTGCATTCCTATGGGAACCAAGACCCACTGGAAGTCCCTTCAGAAGAGATGTGTGGACTGCAGAAAGTTTTGCAATGTAATCTGTTCTGCAGCACCTCTGTTTGCTTTGCTCATACCGCAGTGCTTTGGAACTGCATCTCTATCTTTACACACCACAAACATTTTTCTGCACTTCCAATTTTACTTTCCCTTGATTGCATAATTCACTTTTTTCATTGTTTGACCACAAGTTGTTGTATCACAAAGCCAAGCAGAAATACTTTGGGGGAAATCTTGCCTGAAATGATGCTAAGGGTCTCTAGCAATAACTACCCATTCAGTGCCATCCACTGGCAAAGGTTCTAGGCTAATGCCATCCATTTCTGTCACTTCATACAGGAGCTACTTGACAATGTTAATCTTCTTTATGTTGTGTGTTTTACATATGGGTAGCTATGGCTGGATCCTATATTCAGTTGCTTGAAATGAGGCCAAGCCTTTCCCCAGACTTATGCTTACTCTTAGTTATTTGAAGGCCTATCAAGTCCTGCTACAAATCCTTGTACTCAGGGCTTCAGCTCTCAGCAAGCTGTATTGAACAGGTCTGGTGAAACCTCACACATGTCTGAAATGTGCTGAAGTCATAAGGTGAGAGTGAAGCATGGTGCTAGGCTGAAGCTGCCATGTGTGCTCACCTTGCAACTGGCACAAAGTCCAGCCCTGCATGGCAGGGTAGTGGTGCTGTCACCTCATCTGCTGCACCATGCTGACACCCATGTGCAGATTGAGAACTGAACGCTTCCAGTCGAAGTTAGAAGGCAACCATGGCTCTAAAGCTGCATCCCAAACCTACACCTACCAATAAAATACCTGAATTTTCTCTTCAGACTGTGTAAGTTGTAACTCACAAATTAATTCACTGTTTCAGAATACCAAAAACCAGGCCAGCAAATTAAAATCTTTGCCTTTGTGACAAAGAGGCTTAGCAAAACCTGAAGTGTGAACACTGTGGAACTGAGTGTGAGATTCTGTACGTAGAATCTGTAAACTCTAACAAAACACAGCATCTTATTATAGAATGAAAGACACCTCCTGAAAAGTGTGTGTGCCTCTGGTCCAGCTTAGCCTCCATNTTCCCAGCACTCACTGTGTCACTCACATTCTTTTACAACCTTGGATGAGGCCTTGAGTGACCTGTACTAGTGGGAGGTGTCCCTGCCTATGGCAGGGGGTTGGAACTAGATGATCTTTGAGGTCCCTTCCAGCCTTCCCATTCTATGATTCTATAATGCTGCTATCAATGCCTGCCTGTAGATCATTTCCTGACAGGAAGCAGATCTGTCTTACAGGGTCTTAGTCTGAGACCTCAGTCTGGTTCTCCTACAGAATCTCATTCATCTCAAGCCATTGAAGGCAGTTGGGGGTTTTGGTTGGCTGGTTTCAGTAATACTTTTGGTATATTTTTATTTTAAAAAGAGAATCATAGAACTTGAAATCCTATTTCAGTTTCACAGAAATGATCTCTTCTCACAGATAAGCAGTGATAGAACCAGAGGGAATGGCCTCAAGCTGCCACTGGGTAGGTTTAGACTGGACATTAGGAAACATTTTTTGTTCCCAGCAAGAGTGGTCAAGCACTGGAATGAGCTGCCCAGGGAGGTGGCTGAGTCACCAGCCCTGGGTGTGTTTAAAGGTCATTTGGATGTCATCGGGGATATGGTTTAGGGTGCTCAGTGACTTGGTGACCCTGAGGTCAACTGGAATGTTTCTGTGATCCCGTGGTTAAAGTATTCAGTTCTCACCTGAGCACTGCACTTGCGCTTAAAGTAATCAACATTTTAAAGCAGTATCAGTCACTTTTCCTTTTTTTTTTTTTGTTTTGTTTGTTTTTAAACAAAGAGCATCTTTATTGACTTCTAGTGGGTTTTAGATGGAAAATAGAAGCACTAAGATGGCTAACTTTTGAATTCCTGTTCACTATAGGGAACCAAGCAGGACAGGCAGCACGTCATGGAGCTTCAGAAGAAGCAACTGTCAACACAGCAGGTTATTTCCCCATGCAGAAGTTGGTTACCCCTGCTGCTGTGGAGGGCCAAGAGATGAAAAGGAAAATAAGCCTTTGCCATGAGGGACTTTGTGCATCTTGCCAACCAACCCTCAGCGAGCTGCATGCACCCAAGCCTAGAGAGGAGCAGCTGCCGTTGTGCGCTGTTACGGCGAATCAGAGGGAACTGCAGAGGCAGCACAACGGCAGCTGAAGGTTTCTCAGTGGTGTCTCATGTGTTTGCACTTCAGAACAGCAACCACAATCCACAAAGTGAAGCACAGAAGTGCAGTGGAGTGTCTGAAGTCTGCACTGACGCTGTAAGAGTGTGCTCACAGAATATTAAACACGGGCCCAGGTTCACATTGCTGCTGCTGACTACAACCAGCTTCTGCCCTGCTTTACAAGTGCCGAATGGATGCCTCAGAGCTCTTCAGGCACTGAAGCACACACCCCAGTGGGGAGATGGTTCCGGAAGAGAGCTGAGGAACTTGTAAAAGATGCCAGGATTTCAGTCATGGGGAATGTCTGATTTTAATAGCATGGTCTGAATTTTAACAGCAGCCTCTCTTATCACCTAACAACCTGCCTGCAGCGGAGCAGATGGGAAGGCTGCTGGTGGAGGAGCATTAGCAGCTTCAGATCTCACTACGCCAAGGTTTTATGGTCAAGGCCTCCTTTCTTTGCTGCTGTGATTGCTTGTACCCAGTTTGACTTCAGCATGATGTCTGTATTTGTGTCTGGTTGCCCCTGTCCCCTCCACCTCTCCAACAGCCATCCCTTATAGCACCTTCTGAGCGCTGCCCTTCTGCAGTGGCCAAATGTACTCCTACACTCCACTGCTCAGGTTGTGTAGGCATCATCCTGGACTCGCTCCGTCTGCACTGGGTAATCACAGTAACTCTGGAAACATTGCTTCTTGCTGGGCCAGGGGTGTTTATTACAATAACTAGAGGGTTCTTTGGCATAGGAAGTTTCATGTGAATATGAGGAGGAATTTTTTCCCTGTGAGGGTGCCAGAGCCCTGGAACAGGCTGCCCAGGGTGGGTTGTGGAGTCTCCCTCTCTGGAGATATTGAAAACCTGCCTGGGTGGGTTTCAGTGCAATCTGGTCTAGGTGACCCTGCTCAGGCAGAGAGCTTGGACTGGATGAGCTTTGGAGGTCCCTTCCAGCCCCTAACATTCTGTGATTCCAAATGTATTAACATTGTTGAGTATGGGTAGTGCCATGAAGCTAATTTGTGAAGCAGTAGCAATGCCAGTTTACTGAGACACACAGATTTGTAGCTGCTCCAAAAGCTCACAATTAACACTGAGATCATTGAAAATACAGTTTACCTGTGAACAAATGAAGAAAAAGAGGCCTTAGAAGTCTCAAAGCAGACATCAAGATTAGGGGGTACACCCCCATCTGGACATGGGGAATGTGACTTTCAGCACCTAACTCAGTGATGCATTCTGCAGTTCTTGTCAGTCACTGTTGTGTTTAAAGCAGTGTTCAGCAAACAGGAAAAGGCTTCACCTCTAACAGTGTTAATAAAAAGTCAATTAATTCTTCATGCAGATACAACAACCCTATTAGTTCTCCAGAAGCTTACAAAGAGTTCATTGGCCTTTTGCAAAAGGTTATTAAATGAGTAATAGTGTAATGTTTTAGCTTTTAGTAGTGTTAGTGATTACTTCTGATTGGTTTAGAACAGCATAGATTAAAATAACCTCATTACAGATCTATTATAGATCTTTGACAATCACCATCATAAAGCTCTTGAACATACTCCACTGATATGCTTTGAGTAATTCAATCCAAATGGTTTGTCAAGAACCAAGATCCACCTATAACAGCTTTTGAGTACCTAAAGGAGGTGTCCCTGAACCAAATTCCAGTCATGGGGACAGGTTGCTCGCTGGGGCTGTGTGGATGTATTCAGCTTTGACTGACCCAAACACTGAACCACCTGGTCTGCCTGCAGCTGCTTTGAGGAGGAGGCTGGACTACATGTTCTGCACTGATGTCTTGCAGAGTGAATTATTCAGAAGAGTGTGAGTGTACTCATGGGCTGCACCAAAGGAAGTGTGGCTGGAGGGACAAGGGAGATGATGCTCTCACTCTCCTCTCATGAGACCCCACCTGAAGTACTGCATTCACCTCTGGGGGCCCCAGCATGCTCAAGTGGGCTCAGAGGAGGACCATGAAGAGGATCAGTGGGATGGAACACCCTGCCTGTGAGGACAGGCTGAGAGACCTGGGCTTGTTCAGGCTAGAGAAGAGAAGGCTCCTAGGAGCTCTTTTGGCAGCCTTAAGGTACTCGAAGGAAGCCTATAGGAAAGATGAGAAGAGACTATCAGGGTGTATAGTGATAGGAGGGGGAGATTTAGGTCAGGTACTAGGAAGAAATTCTTTGCTGTGAGTGTGTTGAGACACTGGAACGGGTTGCTTGGAGAAGTTGCAGATGTCCCCTCCCTGGAAGTGTTGGAGGCCAGGGGCAGGGGTCTTGGAACTGGGTAACCCTTAAAGGTCCTTTCCAACCCAAACTATTCCATGTTTCAAACTAACTGCTGCAAATACAGAGAAACACTCTCAAAACTACTTACAATATCCATATGAATGCATGTAAGGAAAAAAAATGCTAATAAAAATTATGCCAATATTATGCCATAGGTAAAAAATCTACTGCTTCATTCCCACTGAAAATAAATAATCTCAGTTTGCCTGATATTGTATCATATTGGCTCAACGGGATGTAGGAAAGTAGCATCAACATATAAGTCATTAATATTTTGGAACTCTGTGGATTTCTGGTTTGAATCCTTGCTACAAAGCTGAAAATGAGGGCAGTCTGTGAATCCCGTGGCTAATTTAAAGCATTAGACTTTAAAGCAAACGTGGCTTAATCGCCTTAAAACGTTGGACAAGTCAGAGTGCTCTGAACATCTGTCACATCATACCGGAGCCACCGAGTCATCCTGGCGAGCTTTCGCTCCACTGCGTGCAAGGTGCAGCACTGCACAGACTGAGTGTTCAAATGCGTGTGCTCACACGTGTGTGTGTGTGCATATACAAACACCCAGGCTAACAGAGGAGAAACGCTTCCAGGAAGGTTCTGAGCTGGAAAGCAAATTGCTTGCAAGCTGTCAGTACTTCATAGAGAGCTCCTAAGCTGTACCCAGAGGGCACATTTCCTGCAGGAGACCTAAGCCATCCACAACTCATCATGTGTTCAGAAGCTAAGAGTATTGACAAAATGCATCACTCAACCATCTCAATCCAGAACAACAGTGGGAGTTTTGTCAGTCAGTCTGAGTTGTTGTGCTGGTTTGAGG
>WBNM01009949.1:0-29936 GCA_013399055.1 Ramphastos sulfuratus | reverse complement strand
TTTTCTTCTAACTCCTCCTCTGGCCGATCCTCAAAACCTTGGGGTAAGGTAGAGGGGTGGGGAGAAGGTGGAAGGGTGGTTGGGAGCCCCTCCTGGGGTCTCTGATTTCTGGGAGGGGTATTATGTTTCTGTATTACCTTTCCCTTGTATATTTCTGTAAATATTCCTGTATATAGTGTATATATCTGCTTGTACATTGTGCTAAGCTGTAAATATAGCTTCATTCCTTAACTTCCAGCTGGCTGAGTCTAGCCTGGGTCATTTTACAAAGTGTAGTGGGGTGGGGAACTCCCAAACCATCAGGTCTTCTGAGGCCTGTGCTTCACACAAACACATGCATATTAATAGCATATGGTACAGTAACAGGGGCACAGAAAATAAGTAAGATTAGCTTTCATAAATAGTATAACCTGCAGTTTTTCTGCATTCACTTTAGATACTAATTTTCTTTAAACATGATTATGCTATTCTGAAAATGTTCTAGGTTAGCATTATTTATTTTAAGGGACAGAAACGCAATATATTCATGTTGTGCAGCAAAATAGCACAGAGCCCACACAGCGGGTAATTTAAATGAACAGCAGGTCTTCAAATTACACTGAAAGGGTTTTTGTATTTCAAGCAGGAAACATTTTTATTATGGTCACATTCCTGTGACTGCATACAGTTGCATGCACTTTTCTTCTTCTTTCTTTATCTCAGACCAGCAGGCAATCAGCTGGAATAAGTGGCCATCTCTGAGGTACCCGTGAGCAGTTTATGAATATGGTACTTTTGATGCTGGAATATTTTGTACTGAAAGAAAACTATATTTTGTACTTATGAACTGTAGCATGAATTGCATGCAGGAAGCCTCATCACATACAATCAGCAATCCACAGTTTCATTCAGAGCAGACAGCTACTAATGGCATTATCCAGCCCAGCAAGCAGGGGGTTGTGTAACAAGGCTTCCCAAAAGTATTAACACAGCAAGTGAAGTGAGGTAGCAGCTCAATATTTTCTGTTTCCATTTGACCTTTTGTCATGCTTTGGACCTTGACACAGTAGTCACATTTCCCCCTTGCTTTGGAACAAACCTGGCCATTTTTCCTGTAGTTGTTCTAGGAACTGATGGTAGTTCTACCCTACATATTTAATCTATATTTGTTTTCTTACTTCATTAGCTTTCTTCTTCCTCATCCTTACTGTCTTTTTCTAGGCTACAGAAGCTGTAGTTTGTTATGACAAACTGTACTTCATTAGTGATGGTCTGCCACCTAAATAATGTGAGCTAAAAGACTGGGAATTTCGTAGTGTTCAAAGACAGTTTTACAAGATCTATATCACTAAAAAGGCAAAGAAGCACATCTAGGGGTTAATAAAAACTCTGTTGAAAGGATTCATACATGACCATAGTTATGTACCTCAGCTAAACAACAGGAAGATTTAGGAGTGCATAGAAGTCACTATGATTTGTATAACATTTTGGAAGTGAACTAAATATTTTTGAACGTGCTACTTTGACAGCCAGGTTTTTTTTTTTTTTTTTTTTTTTTTTTAAATTTATTTTTTGGACCAGCTCAAAGCATGAACTACTGCTTTAAAATCTATATTTCCACTTCCCACTGTCGCGGAAGGGGTAATTAACTACTGCAAGATGATAATTTAAAAATATTAATATATAGTTTATTAATATTAAATAATCGGAACTCGCACCACCCCGACCACCATTTAATAATAATAATAACAGGCTCTTTGCAATGTTATGGAAACTATACATTATATAACAGGTTATAACAGGATCTGGAGATAACTATTAAATATATACATTAACTAAACTCGAATTAAACTAGAAGAGAAGGCTTTGTGGTCANAGGAGGGAGAGCAGAAAAACATGCCTGGGCAAGCCAGGACATGTACAAGCCTAATTTGGCCTGTTTAGGCGTACCACGACACCCACATTTAAAAACATACAAGCTGCAACCTCCCAATCATGAGTACTGGCTGCCAAATCTTGATTATATAATTCTTGTGTAATGCTTGGGCTTTCAATACAGTTTTCATATAAAGCAATAAATATTAATGTTATGAAACACCTGAGTATGTTTTTATCAGAATTGTCCCTCTTTTGATTTTTTAACTTCACATACCTGAAGTACAGAAATGACCTCTACAATGCATGCTGATAGTTTCTTGTACTGCATGCTGATAGTTTCTTATGCTACATGCTATGCTTTGCATCATTTTGGGAAATCTGGGTTTTGATTGATAGCAGAATGATTTGGCTGAGTTGGAGTATTTATAAAAGTTATTTCTTGCTAATATTACCTATCCAGATCTAAGCAGACAGGATTCAGAGAGATGCTTGGGGGAAAAAAAAAAATGTTTGAGATCCCCATTACAGAAGGAAAAATGCATACATTTTAATGCCACTAAGAACAGAGGAGTGTAGATATCTGGGCATCAGAATGGGAAGCTAGAAATGTTTGTGGTCTTTCCACGTGAGTCAGATTGTGTGTTCATTTCCCACTGATGTGCATCATGAAGATATCTAAAAGCATGACCCATAACCTTCTGTAATTCTGGAAGCTGCGTAGCCAAAGGGACTTGCACAATTCTGCGGAAGCACATTTGCCCTTATTCCTGCAGCCGCAGTAAGACTGATTCTCCGCCTTTGGCTAGCAGTGAAGATGTATTGTCAGAATCCAATGAGAATCAGTGACACATTACTGTAAACGATCCAAGAATTTTAAAATACCTTCATCCGTGAGACCACAGCCACATTCTCACAATGAAAATAAATAACTAGCAGGAGGGACTAGTTACCAGAAAGCTCTGCTAAGACCCAGCAGACTCTTCTAGTGGACTAGATGATCTTCGATGTGTGAATTCATGTCTCCAGACCTCAGATCTACCCACTGAAGTACAGTGTTAACTACCTACCCTCAGATTAAGGCATGTAGTTTGGAAAGGTTTAGTATTCCTCTTATTATTTATGTTTAAGGGTAAATGAAGAACATGAGAATTCTGCCTATTATTCACGCATGAGTTGAATTCCAGAAACTGAAGGTCTGTAGATTCAGATTCCTGGAACACTCTTCAGAAGGGTAAATAACTTCTGTCTTTCTCCAAATTAACGGAATTTCTGCCAAGATATTTTGCTTACCCAGAACTGCCCTTTGGAAGATTGTTCCTAATATTGTTTCCAAAGTGGCTTTGAAATTTGTAAGGTTCACTAACCAACCCTCCCTTTTCATTTTTTGAGGCAACTGACAACTAAGCAACAAAAATAACTACGTATTTTAGGGTTTTTTGTTTGCTTAATTAATGAATGTAATATGATCACTTGGATGAAATTATTTAATCTATCATTCTGTTCTTTTCCGATATGTCAGTTCTTTGGTTTTGTGTGCCTAACAAGTTTCATTCAAGATAATTTGTTTTTTGAAGAAGTGCAGAGCCATCAGGAAAAGACACAGTCCTTTTAAGGAGGATAAATGTACCTGACTTACTGGATTCTTCAATGAGTCCACAGTGACAGAATGAACAAGAAGTAAGGACAATTGGTGAGAATTATCAAGTATCCTTGATACCGTGGTATTTTATACAGCTCTGCAGATACAAATAATTATACAGATGCCAGCAAAAGCCTTAAAAATGTTAAGACATTTAATAATGAAATATCTATCAAAACCATAGACAGAACTGAAAGCCACCAGAAAGTAAAAAGATGGTAGAAATACTCCTGCTGTTTATGTGAAAGCCCAAAGAAAACTTGTCGAAGTGGTGACAATAGGGAATCTGGCAGTAATATTATTAATAGGCTTTCTTATTTCCATTATTTGTACAGTTTTCATATCTGAATATGAATGTAACATTTTTTTTGACTGACTGGTTGGTTGATGCAGGATATCTCAGAGAGGAGTAGACATATCTCTGTAACATGAGGTGGCACTAGTCTGCTGCCATAGCTCGTACAAGTCTTCCTAATCTCTGTCAGAAAAAGGATGTGTGGAATGGCTTTCACTCTGGGAAGCTGTGTCAGCTAAGCAAACTACCCTGCAGAAGCAAAGGAGAACACAACCTGATTTCTGCACAAGATTGTCAGAGACACCATCCTAGCCTTTATGTCCCTGTCACCCTGAGGAAATTTTCACCAGAGTCAGCCAGCCTTGCTGGAATGCAAGCAGGTGACTGTGGCATTCAGTGCTCTTCTTTAACTTTGACAAGTGAAGATGAATTTCAGTATTAATCAGGTAAAAGGCAATGCTTCTCCAAACTGAGAGGGAGAAATCTGTTAAATCTTCATTCTTGGCAAGGTGATGGAGCAGTGCTTGTTAAAATGTTGCCAGAGACACGTAATGTCTCTGTAATGACAAAACACTGATGAGAGGATTGAATCAACAGGAAAAAAAGGCTGATGCAGTGGGGCAGGGTGAGTGAAACAGATAATTTTATCACTGTATTACATGACAATGAAAAAGAAATAGATATGTTCTTAGACTTGCTTCACATCAGATGTCTTATTCATGAGTTAGATTCTGAGTGATACGGATCCTGAAAGGTTTGTATGCAGTGTCAAGTAATGCTGTGTTATTTAACATTTCACAACAGTGTTAGGAGAGTAAACCAACTGGTGGTCAGGTGATTAAAGACTGTAGGTCTCAACTTAGCAAATGACAGATACGTATCTCTACTCTCTACTGTGAACATCTCAAGAAAGAGATGAATAATGACTGCACACCTCTGCATGTGTGGAGAGTAGTGGAAAAAAGGATTCTTGCTACACAAACTCTCAGCTTCAAATCTAGTTAGCAAAGTGAGAAATAATAATAGACTTAGCAGGAGAGGAGCATGAAACAGTCCTGCTGATATATAGTGTATGATAGAGAATTTGGAGAGTTGCTAATGATGTGTGTTTTGTGTAACCATGAAATCAAACTGCATTCTTGTCCCTTGACATTTCTTCAAAGGTACAAGATTAAACCACCAATACTAAGAAGACCTTCAAATCAGTGCAATTCATGTCTAATTAGCAATTGCCTGATTCTGCTTTCTATATGCAAAAAAGTTCAACAGCAATTGGGAGCAGCAATCTAACAAGTGATACCAAGTGATGCAGGGCTCTTCCTCTTTCTCTCTCTGTTGACATGCAATACTGTTGCAGCCGAGGGATTTGTGTATGAATTACATTTGTGATGTCAAGACAACCTGTGATGGAAGTTTCTATTTCAAGTAGCCAACCAGATGGTTAAAAGACCTCAGTTGCTCCTCGTAAGAATTGTGTTCTAGACTCCTCACAAAAGTTGTTCTCTAGACTCCTCACCAACTTTGTTTCCCTTCTCTGGACATGCTCCAGCACCTCAGTGCCCTTCTTGTAGTAAAGGGCTCAAAGCTGAACCACAGTATTCAAGGTGCAGCCTCATCAGTGCCATGTACAGGAGGAAGATCACTTCCCTACTCTTGCTGGTCATACTCTTTCCAATGTAGACTGGGATGCTGTTTGCCAATAACAGATTATGCGTTTTTGTGTTTGTATATTCATGTTATGTACATTTACAGTGCTGTAAAATAACAAAGTTAATATACTAATGTTAAATAATAATTTCCTACACAGCATAACTTAGTTTCTGTCTGGTAATGGTAAATGAAGGGGATTTTTGATGATATGAGCAAGGCAGTTATAACTCTTTTCACCAGTCACTCAGTTTTTGTGAGCCCTGTAATGGTCTATACTTATGAGCTGTTGTAAAACCCTGAAAAGGCTGTCAACCTTTTAAGGGGTACAAGATAAATGTATACATTATAAAATGAAGGACTGCACAGTTATGTCTTTTATTTTCCTTCTTTAAAAAAATTGATTTTCAGGTACAATGAAAGTAGACCATAAAATGTTGCATTTTGGGGCGTTGTGCGCCTATGAATTTAAATATTCAACTATCTGAAATACATTTTTTCCTCCTGTGAGCTGTAATTACATTTATGACAGTTGTGCTATCTTTGCTCATTCTAAGTCCCATACAAATGTTGAATAAAAGAATAATCCCAGTTCTGCAGTTCTGATACTTCTTTGTTTTCATTGATCTTGTTTTCCCTTGTTGCAAAAAAAGGGTTTACATAGAGTAATATATTGATACCCATGAATAACAGAGTTAAGACTAATGAATGACTCTTCTGGTTAATATAATTTGTCTACACTTACCAAGTCACATGTTTCTTAGCCCTCCTTTTTCACTGTATTTTTCTTCATCATGTCTGGATGACGGTAGATCAAATACTGAGGGGTTTAGAGTGAATATTGATCATCAAGTGGAAAAAATATTCTTAATATACTTATTATATATCTAGGGTACATTTTTCTGGGCACTTACACAACTTAATGAAAACAGAAATGCTCTGTTTTGCTCTAAAATTTTCTTAACAATTTAGAATTTTCACAAAATATTTTTAATATAAAATATTGGTTATGGATTTATAATACAGCACAGTAATTCTTTCTGTATTTGTAGTTCTGTGCAGTTTAATAATGTTGAATCACTGTGTTGAGGGTTCATGTGCTTGTGCATGATTTAGTGAAAAATTATGCTTCATTTGCAGGAAATTGTGGGAATTGCCTAAGATTCAGATGAACTGCATGAGCGCCAAATACAGGCTCTGTGATAACCTGTCCTGTAGCTACAGTCATGTCATCCTCACAAAGTAGGAATCTAATTGCTTCACCAAGTACAGAGTGCTAATAGATCCACTTTTCACCATCAGCTGTCTGGGAAAAACAACAATATTTTTTTTCTTCAGATTGATTTCTTCCTATTGGACAAAAACTCCAGCAAAGCTTTTTGAAAAACAGGATGCTAAGATCTTTAGTAGTGTTCCACATACTGCTAATGAAAACAACTCAATAGTTCATTTTTGAGTGCTACTCATTGTGCTGGTTTGAGGCTAATTGGAATATTTTAATGTAGAAATTAGATCATTGGCTGTGAAAACAAAATGATAGTGATGTCTATATTGCTCACTGGTTATGCTTAGAGATATAAAAACAAGAAACGTAAACAAAATCAGTCAGTATTTGTCTGCTGCTTGCCGTATTAACTATCTCTGCCTGAATCTGTGTAACCCGATTCAAGCATTTCCTTGTAACTCTTTGTCAGCTTTTGCATCTTACCCCGGATGTAAGCCTTCTGAGGTAAGGGACGGGGTGGAAAGAATGAGGGGAGTTAGTTCAGAGACCTCTTGGGCAGTTTTACTGTTTAGGAGGGGTTTTGAATTTCTGTATTACTTTTAACTTGGAGACTAGTGAAAAGTGGTGTCCCTCAGGGGTCAGTGCTGGCACCAGTGTTGNGTATAAATTGGCAGAGGGAAGATTTAGACTGGATGTTAGGAGGAAGTTCTTTCCAGTGAGGGTGGTGAGACACTGGAACAGGCTGCCCAGGGAGGTTGTGGATACTCCCTCCCTGGAGGTGTTCAAGGCCAGTTTGGACAAGGCCTTGAGTGACCTGTGGTAGTGGGAGGTGTCCCTGCCTATGGCAGGGGGTTGGAACTAGGTGACCCTTGAGGTCCCTTCCGACCTTACCATTCTATGATTCTATAGTTGTATGTAGTTTTGTATACACAAAACTATATACAAGTATACAGGGTTTTGAATTTCTGTATAGCTTTTAGCTTGTATATAATTGTATATAGTTGCAAATATCTGTATATATTGTGTATATATTTTTGTAAATTTGTGCTATGCTGTAAATATAGTTTCATCCTTAATTTCTAGGTGGCTGAGTTAGTCTGGTGAGTAGTGGGAGGGGGGAAACTACCAAACCACCACACTCAAGAATATAGTGTGGGATGATAACAAGTTATTTTTGTAGATTTGTGGTAAAAGCCATTTTTAAGGATAGTTGTAGGGGGAACCTAGATTTCTTTAAGATATTGCAAAGTTTAAGACACTAGCTTTCTAAGTTTGCAAGAGAAGAAGGATGTGTTTTAGCCAGAGTTTGATACAGTGAAAATATTCCAGAGAAACAAAGGATAACCTCAGCAAAGCTATCCCCAGAAAGACAAAACTGAACTTAGTCCTTGCTCTCTGCTGTCTGTTCCCTGTCAAGATTATGTTCTGCCTTGCAGAAAGAAAGTCTTTACAAGTGAGCAACTGTTTTACATCTTAAACATACAGGGAAACATTCTCATTTTCCCATGCCATACATGTGCTATGAATTGAAATCTATCTCAGAAGCTGTACTTCCAGTGCACATGCAGATTTGTACTAAATGTGTATTCAAGCTTTATGTAGCTCATATTTTCTTTACTAAGGAGGTCTCTTGTTCCTTAAATGCCTTCTCTAGCTTTGGATACATCACAGAATCATAACAATACTGTAGCTTTCCTAAGACTTTTCTTTGTGAGGAGAATTTGTAAAAGAAATACTCTCACAGGAGTTTGTTGCCTTGTCTTCTGCACCTTCACTTAGTAACATGGGAGGCACACTGGTACATATTTTGAAGTAGCAGAGCAGAGGTCCTCTGGGAGAATGGCAATTTCTGGCTGAGAGCAGACTCTATCCACTCTGAACATCAGCATTCAGAGCAATGCAACCTCTCTGCAGCTTAGGGCAGGAAAATCTTTATTCTATTGTGCTGATGCTGACCTTCATGGGACTGACCCCAGCTTATGTGTGTGGGATTCTCTGTTGGGACCATAATTAGTCTGTATTTATGCAGAGGTGAGACCACACCCAGGATTTTGGAAGTTTGCCCTGTCTGGCACACTTTAAAACTGCATTGAAAGTAGCAGCATTACAAAACCATTGCTGAAGGCTGAATCAGTCACAGTAGTTTTTAGCAGAGATAAGAAAGGAAATCCCTTTATAGTGTGTTTCAGTGTGGTGATCCACCACTGTGCTTCTACTTGGAAAAATCTTGTGGTGATTTTGATAAGAGATAACCTAGGTGAAAGGTGTAGAACTGCACTTTGTGTTTGTCAGTGCAGGTACACATCTATATTGTAGATGCCAGAGTTTAGTTCTTTGGGCAGGTAAGTAAAGATTTACAACACACTATATTGATACTTGTAGTTGATATAATTTCCAGTTTGGAAAGAATAGGGATTTTAAAATGGTATATTTTTAAAAGTTTGAACATCCATCCTTTTGGAGTAGGGTTTGAGAACTAAAAGCTCCCAGACTTGTACTGTAAACTGAGTGAAAAAAACTGAGTGAGCGGAAGTTAGGGCAAATTGTAACTCTGAATCTCACCAAATTTGTCTGCTATTCTTAAGGAAAATTAAAAGGCACATTTGCAATAAGGAGACTGAGATCAGTTACCTTTGAAAATTACTGAGAAGCAGCATTGTTTGTAACTACAGAAGGACTTTATATAAAGTGGGACTAGATTCTGTGCTCCTGCTGCTGTGGGCAAGTACCAGGAAAAAGATCCCTGTATAATGTTTTAAACTTTATAGATTAAACTTTGCTCCATTGCTGGGATTACAATACTGTGATATTTTGCTTTGGGATACTAATCAACCGATTCTTCAAGATCATAGAATTAAGATATTGCTGGGAAGTGGTGACAAAACCAAGGGCAGGGCTTTGCTACCAGGCAGTAGGATCAGGACTACAGATGAGAAAGGTGGCTTAATTAACATCTTTCTGCAGTAGTCTGTAGAAAGTGAGATCAAGGTTAATCTGTACCAGAACAACATGGTAGTGCAAATTACTTCCTCATGGTGAATTGTCCAGGTCATTATGTATTCCAATACACTTAACTTGTGTAAGTGTAACTTATGTAGGACACATATGTTGAGGAGAAACCTTTTAATTTCTGTGTTTGGCAAGTGTTTACACAATGAATGAATCTACCATTAAAGAAACCCAACTAACCAAAACAAGAAGAAGTCAGTCCTACTGAAAGTAGCATTTAACAAGTTGTAACAGCTGTTGGGAGCTGTCTGCTTGACCACAGCTTCTCGCAGACAATTAAGAAAAGAACAGTTTCAATGCTACTGTGCCAGGGTGCTGGTTGCAAATTGTCCTCTGCAGGACAATGCTTCCTGGGATGTACACAGAGGCTTTTTAGGTCACAACTGATTGCAGCTGGGTGCTGCAGGCTTGAAGAAACTGTGGTGCTGCATAGCCCTTTTTCTGGGTTATGAAGGTAGCATCTCCCTACACCTTTCCTGGAGATTCACAGAAAGGCTATGTACTTAGACTTCCTTTTTTTAGTGGGAGTTCAAACATCTCCAGTAGAATCTATCTGTAGTGTGGAAAGAAAATCCCTGAGTCTTTCTTGGAGTTGCTTTAAAAACAGACAGCAGAAGGAAACATTAGTTCCTGCCTTTGGATTTTTCAACAACAAAAAACCACTACTGAGGACAGGGGAAAAAAAGAATTTTCTTAATTTATGTTTGCCCATAAAACTCAAGAGTTCTATTTTGCATTGCCATCAGAAAAAAAAAAACAACCATCCGAAAACCTGCTTTAAATGACTGAGGGGCTGTGTGGAACAAAAGCTATTTTCATGGCGATGTGGTATCTACTGTAATTTTGTGAATAATTATTAGACCTATGGGATTAATTTCTCAACTGATGCATCAGCACAGCTACTCTGATTCAAATAAGGCTATGCTGGTTTATGCCCACTGGCGATTAGCCTCACAGAAGGCTTTGTAAGCTTTTTAAAGTTAAAGGAACAGGCTTGATTAATGTTTAGGTGCTGAAAAAAGGGGAGAATTATGAGCATGGATGAATCTGAACTACAGTTTTAAATGTTAAACTACAGAATGTTTGGAGGACTTAAAGACTAATTGTAAAAATCCACTACATTTATTGAGAAAGCCAGGAAAACACATCCCTCTCTAAGCACATACTCTCTAAGTGTGTGTGTATATATATATATGTGTGTGTGTGTGTGTGTGTGTGTGTGTGTGCATATATTCCACAGTTATTCAGTAGGTGGCAGTTAAAAGCCTAGATGAGCTTTGCAGTCGCCATTTGGGCAGTAGCACCAGCAGAGGCTGGAGTCAGTCCGTTCGTACAAGCAAAGAGAGGCTGCGGTGAAGCCAACAGAGGCGTAAGGCACGTCCGGAGCCCTGGGAGCAGACGGGAAAGGAGCAGAGCCTCCAGAGCACCGAGAGCGTCCGAGCCCACGGCTGGCAGAAGCCACTGCAGGCTGCGAGGGAAAGGAAGCTCCAGAGCTGCAGCTCCCTTGATTAAGACAGGGACTCCTTCCTCGTGGGGGAAACCCGGGACTGAGAGGGTGAACAGCTGGTGCGATGACAGGCAGAGACTGAAGAGCGAATATTTGGAGCTTTCTATTCCTACACAGGTAAATTAAAAAAAAATTTTCCCCCCCGGCTTGTTTTTTTACATCGCCTCTTGCAATCAGCATAGCTTTGCATGTATATTAGATGTCTTAATTTACTTTGGCTGAAATCCACTGTCCTCACTCAGGCAAAATTTCTGCTGGAGTCAGTAGAGTTTTGCTTGAGTATGACTGCAAGATCTGGTCTGTAGAGAATGTGGCACGCGATAAGCTGCAGCTGACAAGGCAGCCAGGAGCTGGTCGTGTGCATACTAACTAATAATCAACATTTCCCCGTGTGCTGGGATGCTAGTAATGGCTTTGTAACACACATCCCACCCCCCTTTTTCTTCTTCTTCTCTCTTTTTTTTTTTAATAACTATCTCCCATTTAAACTTTATGTGTAGAATTTTGCCTTAGTTCATACTGCTGCTGCAGTGATTTAAAGAGAAATTAATTCTTTTTAAAATGAAAGCTACATTTTTACTCATGATTAAAGAGTACAAAGAATGTTGAGTTTGAGTAAAATAGCTCTAGGTATTCTTTTCTTTGAAACAAACACAACTTTGCAGCATTCCATTGACAGACTGGTGAATTTTATTTGTTCAGTAGACTGTGCTTCTCTCAACTGAATGAAAGAAAATAAACCATGAAAGAATGTTCTCAAGGGTCTGTGAGTGACTAAATTCAGATTTGATGATACTTTCTCTCTTGCTATTTTCCCTGTGAAATGTGGGATGCTCCGTATGCTGCAGCACTCAGTCACAGCTGGATTAGCCCAGAATAAAGCAACAAGATTTAATGTATTTTATTTCTAAATCTTTTCCTGAATGTCTTGTTTTCATGAGTACCTAGTCATACATGAATACATATATGCCTGGTTATAAGTGCATGCACATATATGCATGTAATGTGTGCATCCCCATACCTGTCCATGTAAACAAGGCAGTTGCAACTGATTGCTGTCATACCTTTGCCAGACTTCACAGTTTATTGTATCTAGAATGTTTGCAAATCTCATGATTTTTAACTCAGGATCAGAGGGCTATGTTGGTTTTCCCAGCACCTCCTTTACCCCTCTCCCTGACCCTTTTACTTTTCTCGTTGATGGACTCTGCTCGTGTTCAGTAGCTGCTCCCAAAGATCCAGCTGTGCTTACTAAATGAGGTAGCATCCAGTTCTTGCAGAATGGCATCTGTGCTATTATTCAGGTGTTATGAAATGTGATATACTTCCAGGTTTTGTGCTCCCTTTCGTGCTGCATACCACAGTTCTGAGGCTTTTGCATGAAGTGTCCAAACATGGAACAGGTTTGAATACTCAGCACAAATCAATGGCCCCATAGAATGATTGTGATATACATCATTTTATCTTCATCCCTGGGAAGAGAGAAGAATAAAAGGGAATAAATAGGCTGTGAATACACTTAAGGTTTCAAACCATTAGAGGAGCAAGGTTCTGAAATTACCATCTTGAGAAGGAAAATCTCTAAATGCTTTTTCATTTGGAACTTGATGGGATTATGTGAAATGATTGCCTGCAATGGCAAAGAATTGGATTTGATAATCCAGAAGGTCTCTTTTGGTACTGAAAACCATTATTAATTTTTACTGGAAGTTTCCTGTGTTAAATAGTCTCTTTGCAAATGGGTCAGGGTCTTCATAAACACAGTTTTCCAACCAACCATCAGAACCATGATATGCTGTGCTGTTGTTTACACCAGCAAACACATAGACCCTGATTGTCATCAGGATGAGTAATAATCCCTCACATTGCAGAGAAGAACTCTGAAAAATTATTTGAGTTCAGAGACATGGCTGCTTCTACACTGGCACTGCAATCTCTGTTGTAACAACAAAAATAGTGGACAATACATAAACTGATAATGCCATTCCTGAAATTGTTAGTAGTGCTGTTTCTAATTTCCTTTGAGTATCTACTGATAACTTTCTTTTGTATTAACCAACATACTTGCCCTTGTAAAGATCCCACTATTACATGTGAAAAACAAGACTTACATTTTCATTGTGACAATGTACACTATTGCCTCAAACTTAGCTGACTTTTAAAATCCCAAATAAAGAGTATTTTAATTCAAAGGTGCTCCTTCAGAATGACCACATTCAATTCCATACTCCCTTTTCATCTACTTTTTTTTCTCCTTGTAATCTCATCCTTTTCCTGTCCTTTAATAGTTTTGACTTAGATACTACATTGGATTGATTTCAATGTGTAGTGTACCTCAGTAATTCTTTTGTAATATGTAATAAGCTGCATCTGAATGTTTCAGCTCCCACTCTAGTGTGAGTATGGGGTCATTTGTACTCTTAAACTGAAATAGCGTACAATGTCAGAGATTTGGTTTGTTATACAAGATTGATTAACATTATTACTTTCCCCTTTAAGCGAGTATTTTCCATGAGTGCCCTGCATTCTTATTGTTGAATAAAAGTTAAAATAATCATTAAATTACGTTATTGTACTGCTGGAAAGGGAAAGGAAAAGATCTACCAGGTGGCAATGCATGTCTATGTATGACTTGGAAAAAAAAAATCCTATCTGAGAAAATGGATATTGATTCACTGTCAGCTAAAAGTAGTCATTACTGTATAATTTTAGAAATGAATATCAAAGGAAGGTGAGGCAGGGGGAGGGGAAACAAACATCAAAAAGGATGTGTCAAGTCTCTGACAAACAAACTTTTGTCTCTGACAAACAAACTTTTCTATGCACATTGAAGCCAGGAGGAATTCCTCTCAATCAAATATGTTTAAGTTGAATGTTAGACTTTGGTATCCGAGATGAAAATCAGTCATGCTTTCTTCTGCTGTGTAGGGCTTTACTATGATATGTCAGTAAAATGCAGTCACCCTCACTCTAACTGCAGGTAATGGAATTAATCACAATTCCACGTCCAATTGAATCTGAAGAAGTTATGAAGTCTCAGTGAAGTTACAACAGCCTTTTAGCATCCTCATTTGAAATATGTATGTAGTAAAGCAACCATATGAGAAGTGCAAATCCGTTCCTGGACTGAAAGCATTTCCCAAAATATCCAATAGTTATGACTTAAAATTAATATGAAACTAAGACAGGAGATTTACCCAATTTCATTTATTTACTTATTTAGTTGTTTGTTTATCTATCTACCTATTAATTTATTTTTAGAAAAAAATCATACTTTTCCCTAAAAAATCTAGACTGATGGCTTTTATAGACTATGAAAAATAATCAGATATTAGCTACTCTTAGACACCAAACAATTGCAGTTCAATTACAACTACATTTTCTTCACTCAAATGTTAAAGTGCTCCCAAGTGTTACAGAGAAAGTATTTTATAATCTTTAAAACATAGCTTTTATAATTTTGGATGCTGCTATAACAAAAATAAATCTGATTTGAGAACAAACTGCTCTAAATCTAAACCTACCTTTCTTAGTTTGGAACAGAAAGTACTGGAAAGCTGGGGTGAGGATGAAGATTAGCATGAAATAGCTTTTCTGTTTAAAAAATCTAAAAAAATATTTCAGTAAGGACAGTATTCAGATTTTGTCAAAATCCTAAATTGCAGATTAGAAATTAATTCTTAAGTAAAACACACTTTCAAGTAAAAAAAAATACCCCCAAGCATTATTATGATAGCAGTTGCCAAATGTGTTATGTTGGCCAGTAGGATGTTTGGAGGGCATAGCAAAAACAGCTAGTGCAGCAAGATAGGTACTGATATTCTGAGTTTAAGTGACATTGTTTTGAATAGGTTATTATCTGGGCTGTAGAAGAGTATCAGAAGTGTTCCAGTGATCAATATAGCAATCAAGCTACCCTTTCCGGCAATCAAGCTGCCCTTTCCAACCTAACAAGAAAAAATAATGATAGGAGTTATTTTCATAGGAGTAGGTCAGATACACTTAACCTCTAATAATTCTCTTCTGTAGAAGACTTATGCAAATCATCTCAAATTAACACTGAATAGTGGAAAGGGGAAAGGGACACTGGTCTTTTGTGCACCAGTCTTCCAAACACATATGGTTCTTCTGTATGATAAAATGTACTTACGTGGAGCTAGCTTGTCACCTACGCTGGAATTTTTATCATAAATCTCACAATGTATGAAGTTTAACATCCAAAGCCTCTAGAGTAAGAAGATCGTAAGGGAGATTTTTCTTCTTGCTTCAGGGTTTTTTAGTGCTTTGTATGTTTCTGACTTTCTTCATTTATAAAAACTGAAAAGCCATACCTTTTCCCGTAACATGAAGAGTAAAAAGTCACCTATTTTGCCTAGTGGACCTCTGGAGAAGCAGAAGTTCATCATGTGTGTAAAGTCATATGTATCTGTCAAAAATACTATTCTTCTATTGAAAAAAAAAAAAGAGAAAGAGAGCTGAGAGGTCAGACTTAGTCTCTAATTCTGTATTTTTATGAGTGACAACTTCCAGCTAATAACCCTATTTCTCTATCTGATGACATAATGTACTATATACCGAAAGGTGAACATAAACTCTGTAAGTTGATCTGTCCATCTTCATTCAGGTAAATTAAACCTACTGAAAACTGGGGAAAAAATATACAGCATTTGCTCTGCTAAACTGATAAGAAAACTCAAAAAAACCCAGTCCCATAGGGAGTTCAATACAATGCTGATATGGTGACACGTTTCTATGTATGAAATAAACAAATACCTAACTACGCATACACAAAAGCTGCTGAGTTGTTTCTCACTGAGTTTTGACCATAAGCCCTTAAAAGATTAATTTATTGGTATACCAAAACTCTTGAAAAGATGGATGAATGTGAGTAGCTCCATTTAAGTGAATGAAGTATCTAACATACCTAAAGGAAAGACTGGATTTAAATAGGAATCAAGTCATGAAATTATGTGTTGTTTTTTTTTTTAATTTTAAGATTAACCAACCCACTAAATAGGAAGTGACCACCAGCAGAAAATCCGTATAGCCTAGGTAAGCTTATTATATTATTGCTGCTCATATGAAAGGAAGTTTTTTTCATGTGATGCTGAATCTTTCTTATGATAAAGTGGTTCATTAGTACTTATCTGTATAATCTAGGCTTAATCACAAAAGGTTTGGGCAACAATAGGACAAATAATTTAAGCGTGCTTCTTGTTCTAAAGCTCTTTACTGGATGACATCCAGTGCCTTTTGCATTTTTAGCACATGACAGCAGAGAAGGCTGTCAACAGACCCTTCTGCATTGTTTGTTCTTCCAACAGCAGTACTGCCACCTTCTGCAACAAGCAATGCCACTTCAGTTAAATCTTCAGAAACCCATGATACATATTGCCTCTGTAGAAAACTCACCTAATTTTATCACCTTTCTTTCTTTTTCCAGTTCTATCTTGACTATTAAAGCCATTTCTGCCACAGTCTCTGTAACTGTGTCTTATACCCAAGGTCTAGTAAAGTGACAGCTAGGTGTTCGTTGTTTTTGTTTGACCAAGAGATTTGTTTGATAAGGTAAGTTTTTAGGGCTTAAAAATTTTTTAAAAGACATTTGAAAGTGTTTTAAAAACTCGAATATATGACACCTTGGTAATGCAGAGCACAACATCTGTGACCACAGAACAGCATAGGGTCTAGTATCTCTATTCCTTTTACTCACAGATGTACTTAGGATAATACAGACTTTCTACTTCTGTAAATATAGAAAAACACTTGTGATAAATTATTCTGAAAGACTCTTGTGTTTTCTGTTACTCTTCTATGTTAGGCCAGCAGCATGAAGGAAATCTGCAAAACCTCTCACAGAAACTCCCTCCAAAAATATGATATTTTGGCTTACCACCTAGACTGTATCTGTAGTTTTTCTTGATATTGGAAAGCAAATGCTATGATCACCTAGGGCAAACTGCCCTAGAGCACACACATTTGTTGGATGATATTCCACCCATGTAGGGCTCTTATATCTTTCTTCTCTGTCTCAGTCTCACGCAATTTGTAGAGAAAGGAACACCACTTTCATTTCAGTTAGAAAATTTGCAATGACTAATTTTCCATTCACATTCAAACAATTAAAAAATTGTAGAAATTCTAGCTCTAAAATGGATGCTGCTTCAATACAAAGAAATGGAATTTCTAGTTTTAGTTTGTTCTTCCTATGGATATAGAATCATAGAATCATAGAATGGTAAGGTTGGAAGGGACCTCAAGGATCATCTAGTTCCAGGCCCCTGCCATAGGCAGGGACACCTCCCACTAGCAGGTTACTCAAGGCCTCATCCAATCTGGCCTTGAACACCTCCAGGGAGGGAGCATCCACAACCTCCCTGGGCAACCTGTTCCAGTGTCTCACCACCCTCACTGGAAAGAACTTCCTCCTAACATCTAGTCTAAATCTCCCCTCTGCCAGTTTAAACCCATTGCCCCTAGTCCTGTCATTGCAAGACCCCTCCCCAGCCTTCCTGTAGGCCCCCTTCAGATATTGGAAGGCTACTATAATGTCTCCTGGAAGCCTTCTCTTCTCCAGGCTGAAGAGCCCCAACTCTCTCAACCTGTCCTCATAGGAGGTTTGATTTTTGTCTTTTGCTTTCAAAAGTGAATATTAGAAGAGCAGCATGCAAAACAGCAGGTTTATGACGTTTAAGTTTATTTATATTTGGTTTCCACAGAAGAAACGATTTTTATTGTATCTCAGGAAGTCTGATCTACATCCTTCTATATAATGATATAAAATGTTAGGTTAGCATTGCTTTTCTCTCAAACCATAGCTGAGAATAACTCTCTGTCATTTTCTGCCATGACCTATTATACCATGCAGTTTTCTATTGATTCTGAAAATAAATTTGAAAATCCTCAAGCCTCTGTTCATTCAATTATGATTTTTTTTTTTTTTTTTTTGCTACACCTGGTAACATCTGCACAGATCTTAGATTATTAGGTTGCTTTCCATGTCCCATAGTTGAATGCCATTTTGACAATATAACTTGTTATATTGAAAATTTCTCATGCATCTACATCGATTGACAAAAAAAAAAAAAATACTGATTTTCTTAATCTTTTCTCCACTGTAAACAGCATTTATATCATAGGAGTGATATATACATATGCAGACTTTAGAAACAATGTTCATTAAGACTACAGTTAAGCCTGGGTTATAAAAACAGATTAGAAAATTGGACACAATTCAAGCACTTTTAAAAATACTTTGATGAACTAGGTCCTAGGTCATAGAAACGTAATAACAGTACTTTATATGACATTAACTCAGCTTTCTTTCAGTACATCAGTGCTTTGCCATTCAGTAGTGGAAATCTTGAAGTAGATTTAATGTTCACTGGCCATGCAATACTGTAATTATTTTGAAACACAATTCGTCATCTCCTCCAATGTTAACTGAAAATATTGTTTATATTGACCTATGTCACCAATAGTATGACAATAAGGACCAGGGAAGTGCTTGTGCCTCTGAACTTAGGACTGGTGAGGCCACACCTTGTGTGTCTTCTTCAGTTTTTGAGGCCACCTGAAAGGACATTGTAGTAAGGAGGGGGTTGGTCTCTTCTACTAGTAATGAGTGACAGGATGAAAGGAAATGGCCTGAAGTTTTACCACAGAAGGTTTAGATTGGGTATTTGGAGAAAATTCTCCGCTGAAAGGTTATCAAATGCTGGAATGGGTTTCTCAGGTAGGTGGCCAAATTTTCATTGGCAGATATGGTGAAAATCCCATGGAGAAATGCCCATTTGCACACGAAATGGACCACAAATGAAAGATCCTTGCTTAATTCTCTTTCCATTTTGAATGTAAATAATGTTTATGTTCTTCACATTCGATATGGTGAAGTGGCCATTAGCCTTACAACCATGCTGAAATCTGTTTAATCCGTAAATGCATTTGGTGTTATCCTTCTCTTTGTGCCTTTTATCTTTGCACAGTGTTGTCACCACTGGATAACCTGAGGGACCGCTAATTTAAATTGATGCAAGAGTTTAAACTAAATGCATTGCTTGTAATTCATTGGATATTCATCACAACATTGACAATATGAACCAACACATCTTAGTTGTTTTTATATTATATTTTGTTTGGGGTGTTTGGTTGGTTGTTGGGGTTTTGTTTTGCTTTGTTTTGTTTTTAAAAAATAAGATCAGTGACTAGATTCAGTTGATTTTACCTGAGGAAGAAGCTTTCAGGAAATTAATGTATAGCGCCTGACGATTGCTGTATAGCATTTCAGAGTGGCATCTCAGTAGGACATCATAAAACCTCAAGAACTGAATCAGTTAAGACATAGTCAAAGCCTCTGTCTTCAGACAGCAGAGGTGGTGTCATGTTGTTCCATAAAATAAATGCTACCCTAAAAGAGATTACTTTAAAAAAAAAAAAAAATTTAACCTGTGACATTTCAAACATAGTGTAACATTGCAAACATAGTAAACATCTCTTGCATCAGACTCAAAACTGCAGAAAGACAGGAGATTGAGCAAATTTTTCTGTTTCTTTTTTCAAGTACAGGCTCGCGAATCAACTGTGAGTCTAATCTCATGTTACTCTTAGAGTAAGTTTTCCAGTAGATTAATTTTCAGAAGCTATTTTTTGATCTTCCCTATACCTTTTCCCCTTTCTTGTGTGTGTTATTAATGACTTGAATACAAACATAGGAGGCAAGTCATAAATACAATTGATAGAAAAGCTAGAATATAAAAAATGACTAAAGATGGGAGATAATTACGGAGATCCTGTAGCTAAATAAAGGGTCAGTAACATCAACCAAATTCAGTATCACCCAAAGAGCATTAAGAATTTGAACTACCAAGAGAATAAAATGCAATGTTGGATACTTTGTTTAAACATCATTAAAGGTTTATTTTTTATGTTATCACTAAAAATAACTTAGTTTACACTAAAAATTAGTTAGCCTTTAAACTTCGTTCGCTTGTAACAACCTTTCAGTTCCTTTACCTGGTGTGTCGGAAACAGCTAGGGAAAGGATGCAGATCAATGTAGAGGTCTGTAGCTGAGTTTGAAGTGGATGCAGCCTTTTGTCACATTGAATAGACTGTTGTACTCACCTTCAGCAGCTGAGCTAGAGCAATCTGAGCCTTGTGCTAGTGGAAAAGTTGCAGAAAGCAAAGCTGAGTCGGCAGAGACTCAATAACTTGCTGAAATTTGCAGCCACACAAAAAATGAAGGGCATGGATGCATGCTATGGAAAGCACTTTGCCTTTTAAGTGAGTATAGTCTTGTCAAACCATTGTGTAAGAGGATAGTGCATCTTCACTGACATAGTTTGTGAAAGTAGCAAAGGTGACAGATGGGATTTTATTACACACAAACTCCAAAAAAAGTAATTTCTAGAATGTGAAAAGTAACTGCTGTTTTCTGTGTGCAGCTTCTCAAAGCATGAAACAGAGACAGGATTGTACCTCTGAAAAGTCAGACTTCTTTTGGGTTAATTTTTCCATACCCACATTGTCTAGAATATTGACAGCTGATGAGGCAATGTGGTACCATATTTTGTCCTGTTGTGTGTTTTAGTTAGTGTATTTTAAGACAATGAAAAATCAACACACCGATACCGTGGTATGAAAAACATTAACAAATGAACAGTTGGGCACAGTTACACAAAACTATTTTCACTGCAGGATAATCTCTGACTAGATCCATACAGAGAATACGACGACACTGTAAAAATTGTTTAGGAAAGCCTTCCTCTGGTGTGATCAAAAAGGCTTGCATGAACTTTTTCTTTTGTTTGCTGCCAGCTCTTGAATAGTAAAAGAAGCAAAACGATCTTTATGGCTTATGACTAATAGCACTGGGGATCTTTAGGACTAACAGACCTGTATGTGTGACAGACTAAACAGCAACTAAGGTTGTTGCTCCTGTGCAGCAACCTACAGTGGGAGCAGCTCTGTGGAGAAGGCCTTGGGTCTGCAGTGAGTAGTAAGCTGGACATGAGGTCATCAGTGGCCCTGGCTTCAGCAAAGGCCCATGATGTCCTTGGCTGTGCGAGCAAAAGCATGTCCAGTAGGTCAAGGGAGGTGATAATCCCTCTCTGCTCAGCACTCAAAAGACAACAGCTATGTAGTTTGTTCTGTTGTAGCACTCACAGTATAGGAAACACATCAACAAAGTGGAGCAAGTCCAGATGAGGACACTGAAGTGTCCAGGGCTGCAGCACTGTCCTGCCCTGCTGGCCGAGAGATCAAGGCTCATTTAGCTTGGAGGATTCACGTTTTGAGTGGCACCAAACAGCAGCCCACAAGAACCTACAGGAAAATCATCAAGATGATGATGTCAGACTCCTCACAGCAATGGGTGGTGGGATGAGTGACAAGAAGTGTAAGTTGGAAACAAAAGTAGTCAGACTGGATATTAGGTGGGAAAGTTATGCTGGAGGTAACTTAGCAGTGGAGGAGGCTGATCAGAGAGGCTGAGAGAAGCAATGGAGATTTTAAATACCTGATAGAACAGAGCAACCTTGTCTGGTTTCATGGCTGGCTCTACCGTGATCAACAAGCTGTACCCAAGATCTCCTCACATCCCTTCCAGACTGAATTATCCTGTGATTTATTGTGTTTTTAAAAGTCAATCTGTAAAATCTCCCTAACCAACGTATGTGCTCTTCTGAACACTGTAAAGTTTTCCTATGTGAATCCCTTCTATGATGTAAACCCATTAATTCCAGATTTTTCCACTGCAAATGTGTGCTGTGCCTCTTTTCATCAGCTTACCATGCATTTGAGGACTGATACCATGCCATTTCAGCCTCCCTTAGAAGCCTTTTGGATGTCTAATACTAAATGCCATTAAATACCACATTCTGGTTTGTTCTAACTTTTGGCCAACCATATGTGCCAGTTTTGTTGGAGATTTCTGAATATGCTTAAGCATAAAGTTTAATACAGTAATAGCACAACTCAGTTAGCTTTAAAAATTTATTTCTTTTCATTGATTTTCATAGTGGAAAATTTTCAGAGTGCATTTTTTTCTCATTATCCCATAATGTGTGGGCTACACATTACCTGACAGCAATGCTTAAGCTGACTCTCAGGTGAAATATCCAGATTTTTCTCTCTTGCATTTTGACTCTCGAGAATTAATAAACAATAATTCTTATGGTAACTCATTCTGCAGAGTCATGACTCTAAGCTTTATGACTATTGAATTCTCATGTTTGTGGCTCTTAAGTACAGGTTTGTTCTCAGTGGAATAGCATCCTGCTAGCTTCCTCCGTTCTCATTTCTTGCTCGCTACCTTGATTGTGTTAACTTTTCTCTCTGGCATGAGCTGTTCACCCATTTTAATTCTTCCTTAGAGTATTTTCTCTCTTATGTAAACACATACAGCAGTGTTTTCTGGGACTACTCTGCTTTCCATTTCTTGAACTTTGTTGTTAAAACAATTTTGCTTCAGAGCCTCAAGAGGAACATTATAATTTATCAATCTTTCCTATATTTAAACAGGTCTCTGAGAGTGACAGTGACTGCAACGTAGGAGAGATGGAAGGGACGAAGCTGCCTTCTGCCTGAAGCCAGGCTGTGTAGGCAGAACCATGACAGCTCTCCACTTTGCCTCAGGATCAGCATTCCCAGTTGCACTGGTTATTCTGCCTATAATGCTGCAGATGAGGAAGTACAGTTTCTTCCTCCAATGCATTATGTAAACGTAGGTGTTTTCAGCTTACTGAGACATTAGAATTAGGACAGAATAGGATGCCCTGAACAAGAAGGAATAACAAAATCATGTTAGACTTGAACAGGAAAATGAAGACATTAGTGCAGCATGGGTGGGCAGAGCTTTAGTCTAACTGGCATGGGCAGCAGCAGCAGCAAAGATGTAGAAGCACGAAATTCACTGTGGGTTGACATGTTATAAAAGCCACGGGGGCTTCTCTCATCATCTGTATCTTTACAGCATCACTCCTATTCTCTCTGTGCTAGATCAGTAAAGAGAAACTTAAAATCTTGCCCCACAATGCAACCACTCATGCTGTTGCAGAGAAGAAATAGCTTAAAAACTTTACTTATCCAATAAGAGTTCCTTGTGGGTTATTCTGGATTAGTTCCTGCACAAGCAACATTGTGGCAGGCAAATGCAATCACCTGGCATCTTTAAGACACTTGGACAAGCTTCCCTGTCGAATCAACCCATTTTCCTAGTTAAAAATACAGAGGCAGCAAATTTTGAAGTTTGCTCCTTGTATACTTTTTATTTATCTAGTTTTGGTCTGAAGATGAACAATATCCTAGACCATTTTCAGTGTTTAAGGTTCCATTTGTTAATCTGTTTAAATCTCACTAAATGGGAACATACAATATCTGTCTGTGGCGATAATTATCTTCATCCTTGAAATGCTTGAAGCCTACAAAGATTTTAACTAGCTTGACTTAATTTCCCCTATGCAGTCTGATTTTCCTCATTCTTCAGCTCAAACAGTTAACACAAGTGCTGAGCTTCCTGAGGTTTTTTGGTCTTTGTGTCTACTCACCTACCCTGATACACACCCAGATGCATGCATGCAAGTTTAGGTCCCTTACTGAAACCTCCTCTTTGGTTAAGCCCTATGCTAACTCCTACATAGTTTTCCTCTCAGCCTCTCCAGCAAATGTTAAATGCTTCCTCTTACCTTTCAGCTTTGCCCAACTGCTCCATGACTGCAGTTTCATTAGGGCTCCCTGCTGTCTGCTTCCTTCCTCCACTTGTGTTTTTACAAGCACCTCTCTTGATTTCCTTTCCTCCTCAGCTTCCCAGACAGTTCTTCCTATGGTCATCCATGCAGTCAGATCTCTGATTTTTATTCTGTTCTGCTAAATGACTCCACAGAATCACAGAATTGTTTTTGTTGGATCTTTATGATCATCAAGTCCAACTGTTAGCCCAGCTCTGTCATCACTAAACCATGGCTCTCAGCACCACATAGTATCATAGAATGATAAGGTTGGAAGGGACCTCAAGGATCATCTAGTGTCAAACCCCTGCNTTGGAGAAAGAATTCAAACCCCGCCCCAAGCCCCCCCCCCCATCTCCCTCCATTGTCCTTTCAGGGAGTTGTGGACAGTGATAAAGAAATCCTATTAAAGCCTAGGTGATAAGGAGACATTCAGAGCATCCCATGGGGTGACAAGATCCTCCACCACCTTCAAGCTCTTTTTGTGAAGTCCAAAAACTCTATGCTAGGTTACCACCACCAACCATCCTGTCAAAAGTTAAATGCAAAAAGACTTGTAGATGCTGTGTACCTAATGGCCTCCTAATGATGAGAGAACTAATTCATTTTCACATTTCTTTAAATTAATTCTAAACCAACTGTATGTTGCAACCCTGTGAAAACTTGACCATTTTTGCTATTTAATAACCAGGACAATATCGTGGTTACTGTTTACAGGCACCCTCTCAGCCTTTCTAATAAATGTAGCATGTCTCCAGTCAAATATCATCTGCTGTGAAATAAAGATTAGAACGAAATGGCAGATTGAAGATGAGCAATCCCAGTTTACTAAAAGGTACTCTTTGCCTTGAAATGCAAGCACATAGAATTGGGGCACATGCTTCCGAGAGCGAGAAACAAAGCGCACTTGGTGCTATTGCTGAATGAGCTACAAATATGTCTTAGATATCACTCAGAAATGTTGTCCAACTGTAATGGAAATAAATTCCATAACTACTGAAGAGAAAGCATGTTAGAATGATTGACTGTCATAAATGTGTATACCAATGTGTTTTGACAATGATTTCTGAAGACTAGTTCTAGAGACAGGAGAGTAATAAAATTTCTACAATTTGTTTGGGGCTTTTTTTTTTTTTTTCTGGAGATGTTGGTTCAGTAAGAGGAGTACTGAAACTCACAGCGTTAATTTAAAATAAGTCATGAACTGATGAAGATAGGCTTTTGTTGTCAGACTAAGCCGGATTGCAAACCCTACATTTACTACTACAATAAGAAGTTCTATAACTCACTGGGAGTCTTATTACAACTAGTTTACCATAACTGTAATTAATTTTTCTTATTTAGAAAGATGTTGCAAGGTGTGCTCTCCTCATGTATGTGTATTAATGTCTGTATTGTTATTTTTGTCATTTTCTTTCCCAGATTTTTCCCTGTAGCTGAGTGACTGACATACCAATAAACATGCCTGAGCAAAGCAACGATTACAGGGTGGTTGTGTTTGGAGCTGGAGGAGTAGGCAAAAGTTCTTTGGTCTTGAGATTTGTGAAGGGCACTTTCAGAGAGAGCTACATCCCTACTATTGAAGACACCTATCGGCAGGTGATCAGCTGTGATAAGAGCATATGCACTTTGCAGATAACCGACACTACAGGGAGCCATCAGTTTCCAGCCATGCAACGTCTTTCAATTTCTAAGGGACATGCTTTCATTTTGGTTTACTCTATCACCAGCCGACAGTCCTTGGAGGAACTCAAGCCAATCTATGAACAAATATGTCAGATTAAAGGAGACATAGAAAGCATTCCAATAATGCTGGTGGGGAACAAAAATGATGAGAGCCAAAATCGAGAGGTGGACAGCAGTGAAGGAGAAGCTATGGCTAAGAAGTGGAAATGTGCCTTCATGGAGACATCTGCCAAGCTGAACCACAATGTGAAAGAGTTGTTCCAAGAATTGCTAAACCTAGAGAAACGCAGGACTGTGAGTCTACAAATTGATGGCAAAAAAAGCAAGCAGCAGAAAAGGAAAGAGAAACTGAAAGGTAAATGTGTAGTAATGTAAAACTGCACAGACGAAAGTCAGTTATGCAGTCTCACTTATCTGACAAGACCCATGTGAAACATATAGACAGCAAACAACCATGCAAGATTCTATTTATTAGTATCTGTTTTAAAATAAATATTTGGAACTTGACAAAACGAGTTACTGTGGTTACTATGAAAAAAGCCAACTATTTAAAAATCATGTACTGTAGCTATCAGGAAAAATATTCAGAAAGTATAAACAAGATGGGCCAGGATATCTAATTCTGTAATTTGCAGAAGAGAAATTTCATCTTTAACATAATGTGGAAGATTTGGAAAGTCAAGTTAATATCATTTACATTTCCATGTAACTGCCAAAGAAAGCAACGTGTAATTTTAGAAGAACAAAGAAGCAGCTGTGAAGAAACCTAGAAGATATAAACGACTGCTGGGTGGTGTTATCCTTGAAGAATACTATGGACAAGCAGTTCTGTTCAGTTTTCAGTAATGGCTGGTGGGGCAGTGTGTATAAAGTAGTCTTGAATCTGCCAAGAAAATGAAATATTTCACACCAAGAGGAAGTGTGGAAATAGCACAGTTTGAAGGAATAGATATTCTCTCTGTCTCCCATCATGAGACTTCTTTCTAGAAAGTATTTGAACCGAAGTATGAGGAAAAGCCAGTCACTGTGGGAGTGGTGGAGACCATTTCCATTTCTGGACTCATCACTTCAGGACCGACCTGTGCGTCTGGCTCAGATACAGTTCAGAAGAGCAGATGGTTGCCTCTGGAGGATGTCGAGTTGTACAAAAATGCTGTGTGTATACAAACAGAAAGGTTCCCCACGGAGAACTGGATAAAAGTCCCCTATAAAAGCCTCTGTGGGAAAGGCACAGTTCAAATGCTGCTAATGATTAAGGGAACACATAGTGTGTGATTGATGAGTGAATGAAAGTCTGTTGAACTGGGGATACCCTTCGAGAGGAGTCAGTGTAGTGTACAAAGTTTTTACTCAAATTAGCAGATTAGTTTAGTGAAACACCTTTGTATTACTATATTCCAATCAAAAGGGGATTGCAATCATGCACTATTAGATCTATTGCCTTTATATTGCTTGAAAGGTTTTATATGTACCATATAAACTCGTTATTTTAAATTACCATTTATAGAACCAGATCCTGTAGCTAGAGTTATGGCCCACAAAAGTCCGTGAGAGAAAATTTGCTGGGGGTAAGTACTACTGAATTTGGCAAGTTAAGTTTTGCAGTCAGTACTGTGCTACAATGCAATACAAAGGTCAAAACAGAGAGGGAAAAAAACCCCCACTCTGTCAGGGGAAACTGCTCTTCTCAAAATCTTTGGACGAAAAAAGTGTACAAAATGTAAGCTTTCCTTTTTTAGAAGCTAATATGAATATGTAAAGTATGTATTCTACTGATAAGGAAGACCATAAAGATAAAAAGAAGCACATACATTTTTAAAAGGACATATCAAAATCATATAAGCTACAATTTTGCACCTTAGGAACTGCTTTGAAATAATAATAAAACAAATGACCATATTTTCGGTATATGTTTACATCAACATCATACTATGGGGAAATGCAGTTAAATACTATTGGTATGCATGGTGTTGCATTATAAATATCTAAGAGTTGATAAATGAAGAATTTGCATTAAAAGTTGTCACCTTGCTCCTCTCAGTCATTGCTTGCTTACCTTCCACCTTTCAAAGTGCAGATATTTCACAGGTAGAGTGGTAGTATACATTTCTTTGAGCAAGAATAGCTATGACAACTTGTCCTTCACTCAGAATAAATTCCAACACCATTAAAATCATATGTAAAGCTCCTGCTGACTTCAAAGAAGACATAATTTTGTGTATTTACTTCATTGCATTAGGAGAATTTGAGAAAGCATGAAAACATACCACTCCCCCCCCAAACACTGTGGCCCTTCCTTAGCAATACATATCTGGCTCTTACAAGATGCTTTTTCTCCATAAATATCAAAGCACTTTAAAAAAAGGACAATATCATTATCTTAAGTTCTCAGGTGATGAAACTGAGGCACAAAGAGAGGAAGTGGTTATAAGACAAGTGACAGACCCAGAACAGAACCAGATCTTGGTCTCTTCAGTCTCAGTCCAGCGCTCACTGTACATCTGGCCAGATGGTCTCTTCACATCCTAAGTAATTTCTAAAACTCCTAAGGAAATCTGGTATGGCTTACATATTGAAGTGCGTATTTTTTATTGTCAGTCTTTCAATAGATCAAACAGTATTTCCAGATCAGATTTGCAAAACATTTAAAAGCATTATGTTTAGAAAGGCTGTTATAAATGCTTATACATTTCCTCTGTAAGCAAATAGTTTTCACACTCATTTTCACAGCATTGGATTCCACTGATAAAACTGGAAAATAAAAAGAATGATCAGACATACGGACCAGTGGTCAGCAGTAAAGAGATCTCCTGCTGATGCTACAACGTAAGTGTCAAAGGTCATTGTGCCTAAGCATCCATCATGGAATAATGATAGAAACTCAGAGGAAAAATGGATACATAAAAGCCAAGACATAGAAAAGAACCTTGCAGAAGCAGAATGTGGGGATCTGAATTACCCAAAAGAATATGACTGCAAGGATATTGCAGGCTGAAATTTGGTCCTGACCTTTTTAAAAGGTGCCCTATAGCAAGAAAAGAGTAATTGTACAGCAAAGATGTAAACAAAGCAAGTAGTTGCTGGTTGTTAGGTTTGGGGATCATTTTCTTTAATTCCCAGCTGATTCCTCACCTTCTGTATAATAAACCATTAATTACATCATGGACTTGCATATATCAAAGCAAGACCAGCACAGAAGCAATATTACTCGTGGACCAGAGACTCGAAAAATAATGTATGTTGTACCCTTTCATTGTCATCCTAGTTTATACTATTAGACCTTACCTATCTTGCATACTTGTGAGCTAGTTTAAAACATTTTTTTCGCTGTTGCTTACACAATGTATTTACTTATTTATTTTTAATACAGAGAAAAAACTATAAGGTAAATAAGGGATATATACAGCTTTATTACACTTGGTGTTTTATTTTGGAATGTGATATAAGTATAATAGAGTCTTTAAAATGTACAGACAAAATTGATGCATTTAAAATACGTAAGATGTACAGTGAATTTCAGCACCCAGAAAATAAGGTCTAGACAAAATGGCTCTTTACAAGGCATGACTTTCATATATGTACCTATGAAATATACAACTATATAGTTATCATGAAAATGTATTGTTGTGATTTCATTAGCAAATACTCTATTTAAAAACTCTGGACACAAAGTAATTTGTATTTACAAGTTTCTATGTTTCCAGTGATGTTATGAAACATAAAAATAAAGTTTTAAATGGAAAGACAAGTTTAGAAGAATCCTTACTGTTTCCTGCATTGTGTTAATTTCATTAGAGTATTAAGTATGTATTTAATTTTTTTTTTCAAGTCAATTCTTAAATCAAAGTAGATTTGTAAATGTTTGGCAGTGTCCTGAAGTTTTCAGCTCTACAAGTCAGACTTCTGGAAACTCCTGATAAAACTGGGACAGAATTATTGAACATTTAGCTTTCTTTTATTACACAGTGGGAAATACCTACACATTCAAAGCCATCTACTTTCACAAAGCACAGATCGTTTTGGCCATCAAAAAGCAAAACTGTTTTGGAAGCTACTCTGTATTTTAATATTTTCTTTAAAACTATGACAGATAAATCTTGATATTTGTATAAGTTGATATTTACTATATGGATTCTGCTATTGTTCCTCATTTCTACCAAATTCCTAATGTCTTTGAAAAAATTCCCAATAATGGATATTATGTATTGCCACCTGTTACCCTACTCCCAAAAAAACCTCACCCCCCCCAAAAAAAAAAACAAAATTCAAAAACCCCAAAAGCATCCAACCAACCAAAAAAGTCAAGTAGAATACTTTAACACTTCTTTACAGAACCACAGAATTAAC
>WBNM01009948.1:116046-141907 GCA_013399055.1 Ramphastos sulfuratus | reverse complement strand
AAAAAAAAAAAAAGAGAAGCAGTGCTTAGGGATCTTCCATCTTCATGTTTGCAGTCTTTCAGGTGTACAACGAACCCATTATAGAATCATAGATTCAATCAGGGTTGGAAGGGACCACAAGCATCAAACAGTTCCAACTCCCCTGTCATGGGCAGGGACACCTCACACGGTATCAGGCTGGTCACAGCCTCAGCCAGCCTGGCCTTAAACACCTCCAGGGATGAGGCTTCCACCACCTCCCTGGGCAACCCCTGCCAGGCTCTCATCATCCTTATGCTGAAGAACTTCTTCCTAACATCCAGTCTGAATCTCCTCATTTCTAGCTTTGTTCCATTCCCCCCAGTCCTATCACTATCTGACCCCCTAAAAAGTCCCTCCCCAACTTTCATGTAGGCCCCCTTAAGATACTGAAAGGTCACAATAAGGTCTTAGAAGATATAAGACTGGTGGGGTCAGCTTGACAATGAGAAGACATATGATTTTACACAGGCAGCCTACTTTAGGACTCTTATCTAATGAGGCTTTTTTATTTTCTTACCTAGGAACAAAGATTTTTTTTTGCCCAGACACCCTATGTATATCCTTTACTGCATTTGGAACAGGCTGCCCAGAGAGGTTGTGTAGTCTCCTTCTCTGCAGACTTTCAAGGCCTGTCTGAATGTGTTCCTGTGTGACCTGCACTGTATTCTATGGTCCTGCTCTGGCAGGGCGGGGGTGGACTCAATCTATGGAGGTCCCTTCCAACCCCTAATATCCTGTGATTGCCATGCTTTACTATTGGTGTAAGGAGCAGCTTCATCCCTCTCAGGTGCACTCCAAGAGAAGGAGCTGCTAAGAGCTGCCAACCACAGCAGCAGGCAGCTTCACCTGGGAGTTGCTTTAAGCAGAGTCTCCGAGGCCTTTATCTCCACCACAGCTATGCCACGCTAGCACCACAGCATGAAGATGCCATCTCAGTGAAAGGCATTAGGAATTGTGGCTACTTAAGTCTACAACTACATGTTTCTGTCTTGACAAATAATTTCAGAGGATTTTGACACATGTCAAAGCCCTTAGGGAGGAAGTTCAGCAGTTACTGCCTGGGTATAAAGCTACCTACCAAAAATGTAGGGCATTGAGAGAAGGATGAGTCCCACCAATGCACACAGCTCAACTCTCTATAATCATACTCAGCATCACAAAGGGGTGCAGAGACAGACTAGCAAGGTATAAACACAGCCTACCCCACGTATACCCTAAGCTCTCCTGGGTGGAAAACAAATCCAACTTAATTGATGCCAAACATTTTTTCAGCACTGATTTATCAGGTTGCAAGTGTGACACCAATAGGCTGCTGTGCTTGAGAGGAAGATGTCACTTTTTGAACAGATGAAAGGAGATATGAAATTACATACAGAAATTATGCAACTTGAGACATATCTTAAGTTTCAAATTAAAAGAGACAACAAAAAAGATTTAACACAATCATACAAAGTCCATCTATTATTTTTCCTTGATCCGTTTCAGCCTTGTACATGAGACAGAAAAATCCATCACTAAAGTGAACAGGAAAAACAAAGATAAATAGACACATTAAAAAAAATTAAGGATACTACTTTACCTCAAAGAGATTCTTCAGTGATACCTGGTTGACTCTGAGATTGGAAGGCAACACTTTCTTTTCAGACAACAGCAACAGACAAGACTGGAAAATAAGACAAGCACCAAAACAAGAATATCAGTGGTCATATATACTGCCTTATCACATCTTGTAAGCAAGCAAACGAGAGCTAACTACATTTCAGACCCTTTTTTGGAGCTTCTAACAGAAAAGCCTCAGCTTCCTGGTCCACCCTCACCTATATGCTGAGCAAAATGTTGTATGAGATGGAATATTCCACCAGCCCAATTGGGTCCATTGCTCCTATGTGCCTTCTTAGTCTCTTGTGCGCCTGCAGACTAACAAGATATGGGAAGCTGAAGAGTCCTTGATTTCCTAGCAACAACTGAAAACATTCTTCTCATACCAATTCCTATACTGAATCCAAACCACAGCCCTAGCATAGCTACTAAGAAGAAAAACTGGTTCTAGCCTGGCTGAAACCAGGAAGCCATACAAAAGGAGAAGAGGTAACAAATAAAATATCTAACTGTTCTCCCCTCTGACTTCCAAGAATAATGACTCTAGATGGCACCTTCACAAACCAGCAGGAGACAGGTGGGATTAGAAATTCATTGTATCCCTTGGAGAAATAAGCTCCAGAAGCTATTTATCCCTAGAAGTGTTTTCCACGTCTTTAAAAAAAAAAAAAATCAAGACACCTGAACCAGGAAACAACAAATATTCATTGGTTTGGATTCTAAAGGTAGCACGAGCTGACCCTGAAGGGCTCAGGAGTGGCCAGCACACAGCAGCAGCTAACACAGCAACAGACTTACCCTCCACTTCCCTTTCTGGGCCAACCTTTCTATCACCGCTTGCCAAATCAGCGCATCGAAGCCCGCCTGGAAAATGAAGTTGTAGGCGACGGGGAAGGTTTGTGGAAAGACTCTTTCATCTGCAACAAGAAGCAGTTGAGAAAGCTCTTCAGTGTGCACAGCACTTGGAAAGTTGGGCTCTACAAAGAAACTGCTTCATTGCACGGTGACAATTTGGCCCCACAGTGACAGTGGAATTGAGCGCGAGCTCAGCAAGCTTGCAGATGGTGCCAAGGTGAGTGGGGTGGTGGATGTGCCTGAGGGATGGCATCTAGGAGGACCTGAACACCTCTCCTATGAAAAAAGGCTGAGAGAACTGGCACTGTTTAGTCTGGAGAAGGCTGAAAGGAGATCTTATTAATATCTGTAAATGTCTGAGGAGTAGGTGTCAAGAGGAAGGGGCCAGGTTCTTTTCAGTGGTACTCAGTAACAGGACAATGAATGATGGACAGAAACTAGAACACAGCAAACTCCACCTCAACGTGAGGATAAACTTCTTTACTGTGTGGGTGACAAGAGCACTGGAGCAGGCTGTCCAGAGAGGTTGTGGGGTCTTCTTCTTTGGAGACTTTCAAAGCCAACCTGGATACGTTCCTGAGGTGATTCTGCTTTGTCAGGGGGGCTGGACCCTATGGTCTCTGGAGGTCCCTTCTAACCCCTACCATTTTTGGACAAGCTTAGAAGTGGGGCTGTGTGAAACTCAGCATCTTCAACGAAGTCAAGTGCAAGGTCCTGCACCTGGGTCAGGGAGATTCCTGGTATCAAAACAGGCTGGGAGATGAAGGGATTGACAGCAGCCCTGCAGAGGAGGACTTGAGAGTATTGACAGATTGTGAGTCAGCAACATGCACTCACAGCTCAGAGGGCCAACCATATTTTGGGCTGTATCAAAAGTAGCGTAGCCAGCAGGTTGATGGAGATAATTCTGCTCCACTCTGGTGAGACTCCATCTGCAGTAGTTGGGAATATCCCTGCTCACTGCAGGGGGGCTGGATTGGATGACTTCTAAAGGTCCCTTCCAGCCCAAACTACTCTATGCATTTTAACATCGATTAATCCCCAGGAGGATGCCAAATGGGATCTTAAGTATCCCTGGCCACTCACCTTATACAGCACCATTTTTATTACCAGCATCCAGTCGTCACTAAACAAGAAACACCTCTAAGTCCCAAAACATTGTGAACCTCATGGTGGTTCTTTCCACCATGTGGGACATCCTAAGTACAGATGCTGCAAAAGCTAATCAAGGTCCTTAACACAGAACTACAAGTTCAAGTAAATGCAGCAGGAGTACAACCTCAACTCTCCTGGCAGGCCCCATCAGGTAAAGTCTGTGAACCAGACAAAAAACCACACAAGCAGAGGAGGAGAGATGGAAGAAAGGGCNGGTCTCTTCCAACCTTGCTATACTGTGATACTGTGATACTGGAAGGCTACTCTAAGGTCTCCTGGAAGCCTTCTCTTCTCCAGGCTGCAGAGCCCCAACTCTCTCAGCCTGTCCTCACAGCAGAGCTGCTGCAGCCCTCTGAGCATCTTGGTGGCCTCCTCTGGACTGGCTCAAATAGTTCCATGTCCTTCTTGTGTTTGGGGCACATCAGGTGGGCATTGCTCAAAAAAAAAAAAAAATCCCCAAATCACCAACCAGCCCAAACATGCCACAGGACAAATACTTTCCTTCCATTGCTGCCCATCACTAGCTGAGGCAAAGCTCTCCACACTGCAGAAGACACTGCACTGTGAACTCAAGATGAAGCAGAATGTCTTCTAATTGCTTACAAATCTATAGCTAAAACAGAAGTAGAGTGGTTTGAAGATAAGACACTAAAGCTTTAGGGGTCTGGAGCTCCAAACCTCCAGCCATGTCTCTCTAACTCTGAAATGAAATTCAGAGTTTCTAACTAATCCACAACTGGCACATTCTTCTGAGACCCTTGCACACTGTTTTGTGATTGCTGGCATCTGCCATATACCATATACAAAGTGGACCAAGATCACCATATCCTCAACATACTCATGACCCTCAAAACAGGGTCCAAATGGATGATTTCATGAAGGACACCCTAACAAAGGCTCCTAGAAAAAGTCAGATCTTAATTTGAGTTTACCATTGACACTCATGAAGATTCCTACTATAAAATCAGCAGCCTGAGTTCGATCCGCAGAAGCATTCAGGAGAAGCAAACCTTTATAAAACATCAAAATCGCCTCATGAGGATTCAGTAACATGATCAATGAGTGGCCTGCTCTGTAATAAGCCTGAGAGAAAAAAAAGAACAAAAAAAAAAAAGACAATTTTGAAAATATTCAGAGATCTTTGCTACAAAACATCAGAGAACAAAAGAAAAAAAGTGCTAATTATGCTATAAAAATGACACGCAATACTGTTTTTATATCTTAAGACACAGATCCAAAAATGGTGCAATAAACACACAATATGCTACTGGTGTCATCACAGATACTAACAGTGATAAATCCTGGAATACAAAACCTGGAAAACACAAGAAAAACTGGTGAGAGACTTTTTAGGGTGTCAGGTAGTGATAGGACAAAGGGGAATGGAGCAAAGCTAGAAATGAGTAGATTCAGACTGGATGTTAGGAAGAAGTTGTTCAGTATGAGGGTGGTGAGAGCCCGGAAGGGGTTGCCCAGGGAGGTGGTGGAAGCCTCATCCCTGGATGTTTTTAAAACCAGGTTGAATGTGGCTCTGGGCAATGTCATCTAGTGTGAGGTGTCCCTACCCATGGCAGGGGAGGGTGGAACTGGATGATCCTTGAGGTTACTTCCAACTCTAACAATTCTGTGAAAATAACTACAAGATGAAACACAAACTGGAAACAACTACATTTCAATCTCCTCTGTACAACAGTTGAGGTGTTTTTCTTTCACAAGGTCCAAATTATGTGTTTCTGTCCCAAATGTCTGCATTTTGCAGCATTTACCAGAGTACACATGTTCTTCAGCTGAACATGTTTCTGTCCACCACTGAACTAGGCTGTACTAGCTCAAGAGTCACAGTGGAGCCAGTTTGTTCAAGCCAGGTGACTGGCATGCTGCAACACAGTGCAAGTTTAATTGCTATTTGCATACAATTTCACCAAAGCTAAATCAAATACCTCCTACGAGATGACCTTTAAAGGTTCCTTTCAACCCAAAGCATTCTATGATATTAAAGTCTTGGGAATCCATGGTAGTTAGTCCACAAGACTATTTGTTGTGCATAAAAGCTAATCCAGGTGTATGCCTCTGTATCATAAATGCTGCTTATGGCTTACAGATGAGCATGAGTCAATGTGTACCCAATCAATGTGTACTTAATCACAAGCGTACGTCTTGTGCATTGCTCTGACTACTGGAAACACAATATGACCTTGATCACCACACACAGCTCTCAGCAGGCTTATTAACATGAAAAGAGCATCAGGGCACACTGCCCATAGGAGCCTTCAAAGCTAAGTCCTCATTCCAGACATGACTGTTGGTAGTGACTGATGAATCTGTTCCATGAGGCAGGCTGTGAGAGAGACTGCAAATGAACACAAAGCTCCCGAACCTCACACAGACAGGATCTGCACAGCATGCTGTGACACGACTGCTGCTGCACCATGCTCACATCAACATCACAAGGGCACATGAGATTTTCTTACTTGGTATCACTTTGTCTGGGATATTAAGAATCAGAATATTAGAGGTTGGAAGGGACCTCCACAGATGATAGAGTCCAACCTCCCTGCCAAAAGCAGGATCCCCTAGGGTAGGCCACACAGGAGTGCATCCAGGTGGGGTTTGAAAGTCTCCAGAGGAGGAGACTCCACAACCTCTCTGGGCAGCCTGCTCCAGGGCTCTGTCACCCTCACTGTAAAGAAGAAGTTTCTCCTCATGCTGAGGTGAAACCTTCTGTGTTCCAGTTTGTATCTGTTGCTCCTGCCTTATTGCTGCTGACCATCAAAAAGAGATTGGCCCCAGCCACTTGACCCCCACCCCTGAGACATTTATAGACATTGATGAGATCTCCTCTCAGTCTTCTCCAAGAAAAGTTATCTTTCTTGAAAGCATTGGTGTCTATCTTGTGGGAGCCCAGAAAGAACCTGCTGCAAAAAACTGTTGCTCCACTTTATTAAAAGTACTATTACAGGAACCATTTTGATGTCCATGTAGAGACAGACATGGATTCAGCAATTCTATGCTTATCACGCCCCAAAGCCAGAACAGCCTAACAAGCAGATATTGACACTTGTTTTTCAAAAGCAAAGCATGCAAAAGCTGTCAGCTAGTACCTTAACATAGACTGGATCCCAGCGTAAGCTCTCGTAGGCTGCCAGCATCGCTTCTCTCCATTTACCAAGACAGTACAAGGCAGTTGATTTGTTGCAGTGTAACACAGCTATGTCCTTGGAACACCTAAAAACATGTTTTTAGCATAAAAACTGTCTATTTCCTTGAAAGAATGCATCAACTTCATAGTCAGCAACAAGAAAAAGTAAACCAATCTACACATCACCCACTCAAAATCAGAGGTAAAAATGGAGTTATAGAAAATAAAGTTAATTTGAACATCAGCTATAAACATCTCTTAGTAGCATCACAAATTATATCCTGGTGATACAATTAATACCCTGGTGT
Source organism: Ramphastos sulfuratus (assembly GCA_013399055.1). Taxonomy (NCBI): domain Eukaryota; kingdom Metazoa; phylum Chordata; class Aves; order Piciformes; family Ramphastidae; genus Ramphastos; species Ramphastos sulfuratus. Next base: position 134,830 of record WBNM01009948.1, on the reverse strand, counting down.
CTTCTGAAGCAGAAAGCCAACCCACTGCAACAAAGCAGCATGAAGATTTTGGAGTTTAGACCATCTCAACACAGATATGTCTCAGTGAAAACTAGCAGCTGAGAACAGAACACAGACACAAATGGAAGTTGCTAGATGGGAAGAACACTGAGTATGTTTTGGTCAGCAAAAAAAAACAAAACAAACAAATGCATTTTGCTGTACCACCAATTGATGAAATTAACAGAATTACTCACATTTCCATCTGCTAAGGAATAAAGAAATGTGTTTTAGAGAACAAAAAAACACTGAAGTATATAAAGTGACTGCTGGATCCAAGTGAGTTTCTGGAAAGAGGTGCACAGATATTACAGGGAAGGGGAGCCTAGAAAGTCTCTCCTGCCTGTGCTCAGACAGCTCATGCCTCAAAGCTGCATACTTCACCTTATCCCTGTCTACCAATTTACACTCCAAGTCGCTTCAGCTACACTGAATGTGTTCAGAGAACACTCCTGCATGCAAGCAAATCCTGACAAGTCAATCCATGGCAAGGGAAAGAGATGCTCAGCAACAGATTGCTGCAGCATGATGAAGTGTGGCAGGAAACCTGCTCAGCTCTGTCCTCCCTCAGTCCTATTCCCTGCACATACTCCAGACTTGTTTTACTACTTAGGCTAAATGGCTAACAGTCAAAAAAAAAAAAAATGAATGGCTAGTGTTAAGTTAGATTAACAGCAATGTTACTACAAGGAAGTAATGCATATTTAATAATTACCATAACACTCAACTATTTAATCACTACTAACATTAGCAACTGACGTTAAGTGATGAAAAATAAGCACTTAGTATCTGGAAGGAAAAAAATACCCAAACAACTCTTCTGATGAAAAATTATTTTTTAACAAATCTGAATACAGTAAGAATGATTAAATAAAGTAATTTGCATGAATCATTTTAAAGATAATCAGATGACAATGGGATGTAGACACAACCAGTAGAGGGCAAAAATCACAGCAAGGCTAATTCACAATACATCAGGTAAGAAATAGAAGTAATTTAACAGAAACCAATATGGTGTGTGGAAAATTAACCTGAGCTTTAATTAAACCAATCTATAATTGATCTTTAGATATTCAGATTACAGTCACCAACTAATCTCTCACAGATGTGCCAGGACTCTGTAATTATAGGGTTGGTATAATAAAAGAGTGTGATAAGATAGAAGAAAATCAGAAGTCAGGGCAAGGAATGCAGTTCTGGGCCAACTGCAACTGCAGTACTCTACAGATTGGAGCCTTGGCTTATGGTTTACATCTTGCAGTTCAAGAATACTTACGGGTCCCACTGCATTAGGCAGCCGAGCACATACAGAGCTTGGTCGTACTTTCTGATGGCCAAAGAGTAATTCCCATTTTTAAAATCCTGGTTCCCATCTTGTTTCATAGCCTGTGCATATTCCATGGGATCCATGCTAATTAAAAGGAAAAAAATACAACTAAGTAATCGGACAGAAGTACTAATTTATGAGACCCTTCTTTCCCTTAAACTGTTTGAACCAGCCACAGAGCAACCCACACAGCTGCTTGCAACCCCTCCACCCTGGGGGATGAGGGAGAGAATTATAGAGGTGAAAGTAAGACGACTCACAAGTTGAGATAAAAACAGTTCAATAGCTGAAATAAAGATTCAAATAGTAACAGCAGTGAGAATAATAACAGAACATAAAATGACTGATGCACAGTGCAATTGCTCAACATCCACTGACAGATGCCCTGGCACTTCCTGGTTAACCACCCCTGAGGACAGAAAAAACCTAAACCTACAATCCCAGAAGAGCCACAGCTTCTTGATCCACCTTCATCTACATCCTGAGCATGATGCTGTATTCTGTGGAACATTCCACTGCCCAGTTTGGGTCTGTTATCCTGTCTATGCTTCCTCCCAGCTTCTGGCACACCTGCACAGCAGCAAGACGAGGTGAGCTGCAAAGTCCTGGATTTCCTACCAGCACCTGTAAACATCAGGAGGTAAAGGATTCTGCTGTCTCCATTTAGTCAATTTTTCTACCACACAATGACCCTCCCCTTCAAAAAGGGGGAATCAGGAGAATCATAGAAACATGCAGGTTGGCAAAGCCCCTCAGAATCACCAAGTCTAACATAGAACCCTACTCCACAAGATTCACCTTCAACTGTATCCCTAAGCACCACATCTAAACAACCCTTAAACACATCCACGGTGGGTGACTCCACCACCTCCCTGGGGAAGTGGGGAAGGTGTAGGTTGAAATTGAAATGGATTTCCTATTTTTTTTAAATCTAGTATTAATACTAATTAAAGCACAGAAAGTGTACATGTAGAGGTGGTGAGCTGTGTACCCCCAGCAGTGATTGCTCGACTAGGCACTGCCAGCACCACTGCCAGCACCACAGTTCCAGCAAAAATGTAATGGTCACAGGACACAGGAGAGTCAGGCTCAGGAGCAGAACAAGGGGCTGCCAGAGGTGGCAGCCATCAGAAGAGACCAGCCTAGCAGACACTACAGTTTACACTGAGCATGACATTAATGGTATGGAACACTTCTGTTGGCCAGATTTGGTCACCCGGCCTGGTTTTGCTCCTCCTGGCTTTAGCAGCTTCTTAACTCCAAACTGCTGAAGACCTTGATCACTATGGAGAGCTGCATACCACAGCCAGCCACTAACAAAACCAAAGTGGTTTATCAACTGTGGCCTTTCTGAGCTCCACTCTTCTCAAAAACGCAGCCTTCCTGGATGTTATGATTACATTCCAGTGAAACCAAGGCATCTTCTCATACCAATTCCCATACTGAATCCAAAATACAGCACTGTGCTGTGCATGTGCTTAAGGGATAAAAAGTGGTCATCCTGCCTTGCTGGTGTGCAAGATCACAGAATCATAGAATGGTAAGGTTGGAAGGGACCTCAAGGATCATCTAGTTCCAATCCCCTGCCTTAGGCAGGGACATCTCCCACTAGTACAGGTGAGATCTGAGATAGTAGTCTCCTTGCATCTAAAACTTGCATAACATTTAAATCAAGAGATGCTTGCCCCCCAAAACTTGAAACTGAAGCCTTGGAGGGTTTCCTTACAGAGCCAAATTGTATGGCCTCATAAAAGCCATTTCCACTGCCTGTAAAATCCAACTGTGATGGGTTAAGACCCAGCCAACAGCAAAGTCCCATGGGCCATTCCTTCACTGCTACCCTCCCGGGGACAAGAAACACATGAAAAGTAAAAACAAGTTGAGATAAGGACAATTTAATAGGACAGAAAAGAACAGGGAAATAAATAATTCTAATAGAATTAGAATATACAAATCAGTGACACACAAGGCAATTACTCATCACCCACCCAGTGATGTCATATGGTATGGAATATCCCTTTGGTCTGTTTGGGTTAGCTCTCTTGGCTGTTTACTCTCCCAGCTCTGGGCTGGTTGAGAAAAGACCTGTCAGAAGTTATGTCTTACTTAAACAAAACACTCCACGATCCTGCCTGCAATCCAAACACCACTTCACAAATTCCAGGGAAGCACTAAGAAAAGATTATATTCCAGGCTATAAACTAAAATGAAAAAAAAAGCAGGGTCTCATCTACATGTGGGAAGCACAGGCACCAGGAGGGGAGTAATTTTGACACTTACCTTGGGGAAATTAAACCTGACTGAGCAATGTGCATGCAGTATACATTTTAAAAATACTCTTTTTCCAGACAGTGTACTCAAAGCATAAGCAGGACTTTTTTTTTTTCCCCACTCCATAGTATGAGTGAAAAAAACCAGAACAGTATAACAAACACCAAAAGGGGGAAAAAAAAGTTCTGAAAGATGGTTCTGCTTTGTATTTTTGTAATTCTTTCAGCTTTTTAGCATCAGAAGGTTAGATAAACTATTTTCACCAAGAATAAGAGCAAAACAGTTAAAGCACAGGATTTTTTTCATGGAGGGATACATACAAACCTGTGGTTCCATAAATCACAGTTAAACTTTAAGTGTTTGGGGGTTTGGTTGTTTTAAAGAAACTGAGATTTTTACCCACTATTTTATTTACCTTATTTTCCCTTGGAATCTACTTGAAATATAACAACAAACAAAAGGTATTTAAGAGAGATTTAAAGGCTTTGTTTTCCCCACCATACAGCCAAAGATCACCAATTGCAAGGTAGGTTTTAAAAGGCCTTTTAGATGTGTCTTGTGCTTAGAACTTTTGGAACTGAGCTTCCTGCTTCCAATCAGGAGGTGGCATCCCCTCCCCACTCCTACTCTGGCAGAGGGTTGGACTAGATGATCTTTTGAGGTCCCTTCTAGCCCCTAACATTTTGTGATTTCCAGCTGAACAGAGATTTCCAGCACCAGCATTTCCCAGACAAAACTCCAAACTGTAGGTCATTTAAGTAACTGGAATGAGTGCTGTGAGGTTTAGCAGCTACATCCAAGTGATACACAGGCATGCAAATCTGACATCTAAGACAACGACCCAAAAGCATAGCTGTGCTGCCTAGCATGGCACATCTTCCTCTTGCCTAACATCCCCCTAAAACATAAATAATTTTAACCCAAAACCACTGGACTGACTGAAAACCTATTGCATAAAAATCTACTGAGTATGGCAAGCAATAAACAAAACCATGATTTCTCTGGCTTAACCAGCACAGGTAAAGGGCAGAACTGCATCTGAGTATAACTACAGAGATTTTGTCCTGGTGGGAGCTGTTGGATAACCCCAGTGGCTGGCTACTGGGCTCACTCCACTCCATCCCCAGTAGGATGGGAAAAGAGGAAAGGAAAAAGTAAGAAAATTTGTAGGTCAAGACACAAAAATAATGTTTAATGAGTGAAAAGTGAAAGATGAGAGAAAGAAAGCAAAATGATGCAAAGGCAATCGTTCACAATCTCCCACATGCAGACTCACATCCAGCCAGTTCTCAAATTAGGAATGGTTCATGTTCACAGGCACCCTTCTCTCCTTTTTCATTGCTGACAATGACATTGTGTGGACTATGCCTTTGGTCAGTCTGGGTCTCATCTGCCCAGTTGTGTCTCCTTCCAACCTCTCATACACCCCCCAATCTAGTCACACAGGGTCAGAGCGAGAAACAGAGAAGGTCCTGATGCAGGGCAAATGTTGCTCAGCCACAGCTAAAACATCAGTGTGATCAGTGTTGTTTTGGTCACAAATTTAAGACAAAGTTCCCTATGAGCTACTATGAAAAAAATTAACTCCATCCCAGCCAGACACAGTAGAGTAGGACAGGTTTCCCTAATAAAGTCAGGATTTCTCCTAAGCTATGGAGACCATGAAACACATAAATGTGGAGGGACACTCTAGGGTCTGGGAGAGCCTTCTCAGTGCATTGTTGAGACCTTGTCCTTCAGAACAAAAAAAAAAAGGAAACAAAAAACCCAGACAAGATGGTCTGCTCTCTTTGCTCTTTTTATGGCTCCTGAGGCCACTAGCACAACTGTGACAGTAAAGTACATTAATTTCTACCCAAATAATTAAAAGATTACACAGTTAATTCATGAAAAAAACCCAAGAAACTGATCCAACCACTACTGTTGCCAGTGGGCAAAGTTCCCACACTTCACATGCTGCCAATTCTTATGTTATTGTGATGGCCAGTGTCCCACTAAACTGCTTCAGTTTGGCTGTCCTCAGAAGCAGAGCAGTTCTGGAGCTTTACAAGGCTAAGTTTTGATTCCTCACTTCAACAGATAAGCCTGAAAACACAGAGACACTGCCCAGAAAGCTTATTTGTCCTTCTTGAAAAGCATTGTGTTCCTCATGCCAGCTGCCATTCCCACGAGGCCAGCTTGTGCTTTCTGAGCATCTAAAGTTGGCAACACTAAAAGCTGTATAAATCTGAGAGTGACCCCAAATAGTTGCATCTGGTTTACTCCTTTTAGAAGAGAAGCTGCATGACACTACTTATTTGCAAAGTGGAAACTCTAAACAGTCTTGCACTTAATTATTGTTGATACTGAAAGTTAAGCTTTGAGGTACTGTCCCTAAGGCATTACTCAGTGGAAGAAAAATGGTTTTACTTTTGAGGCACAGTAGCTTTCCATAATGCAAGCAACAAATGAAGTCTAACCATCTAGGAGCTCTGCTTCTCAGTTAACAGAGCGGTGAAATACAAGCATCCTCCTGTGTCCAGGAGATCTGACAAAGATTGTGCATTTCTCATTCCTATTAAGTAGAGAAATAAGTTATCTTTCCCTTCTTCCTCCTAAATCTAACAGGCAGACATCACCAACTGGCAACAGGTAGGGAGAGGAAAAGCCCCATAATGCATCTAAACTCTGGATGAATGAGAACTAAACACACTTCATCAGCATTCAATTAATTCATATTTTCCCATCAGGACGCTTTCAGGCTCTCATTAAATGTAGCCTATCAACAGCATGCTGGCTCTGAGAGCTATGGAGCATCGCTTCATATGATATGGAACGGTTGGGGTCAACTGTCCCAGCTGTGTCCTCTCCCAACTTCTTGTGCCCCTCAGCCTGCTCGCCAGTGCAGAGAAGCTGAACAGTCCCCAGATCAGTGTAAACACTGCTCAGCAATAACTAAAACATCAGCATATTATCCATGTTACTCTCAGTCCAAATCCAAAAGACAGCGCCTTATCAGCTACTAGGACAAAGATTAACTCCAGTCCAGCCAAACTCAGGACACCATGTCATTGACATTACAAAGCACTTTGGGAAGCCTCCCAGAAAAATTACCAGGGGGTGGGGAACAGCACTGAAAGGGGAAAAAAAAAAATTAAAAAAATCAAATCACAGCTGTTCATAGGCAAGATTTCAACATGCTGATGATTAATTGGCAACAAAGGTCCTCACACAAGCTGTCTGTTTAGCCCATATCCAATGCTCAACTATAGTAGTTATTTTATCATTCAATGATCCCTTCCCTGCTGAGAAAAGGGACTGGGAAAAGGTGAGGAAAGCCATAGGTTGGAATGAAAACAGATTTAATGAAACAGCAAAACTAGCATTCATGCTAATGCCAGTGTAAAGTATGCAAAGTTATCCTCAGCCCAGTGAGTGTATGGTAGTCACAATAAACCAGAGGGCAGGCCTCAGGAGCAGGACAGTGAGTGGTCTCTTTCAGAGATGCTGACCCTTGAGGAGATGAAGAAGAGAAGAATCCCTTATTCTCAGCAAACTTCCCCCTTCATACTGTGAGTGCCATTAATGGCATGGCATACACCGGGCAACCAGTTGGGGTCAACTGCTCTGGTTTTTCCTCTCCCACCTTAAGCTCCTGGCTGACTGTTAACAGCTAATAGCCTGCAGAGCAAGGCTGCCCTAGAATCCTGTTCCAGCAAAACCAGGGAACAAGGCCATGACACACCACCCTGGATTTAAGGTAGCGTCCTGGAATACCATTCCTCCTTTCCACACAAGCTGAACTGAAGCCCAGCACCATGCAGACTAGCTTTGGTTGAAGACTGCTTTGCAGCTTGCAGCACTGACAGGTTTGGCCTCATTCCCCAGCACATCCTGTTTTGCTAAGTCAAACAAAACAGGCTTTTTTTGCTTTCGGTTTCAAAGGATTCTCCCCTCTTTGTAACCTCCCTGTGATGAGTTATACCCAGGAGAACATCCTGTGAAGGCAAGCATGGCATTGCATTTTCCAGACAAACCCTGTGTACACAAAAATACACTTTTGTTTCCCAGTAAAGGACCTCCCATTTTACACACAGAAAAACTTGAGCTAAAACATCCATTTAAACAGTGTCATTATGGTTTTGCAGAACAAGATCATCTCAAATGTGGAAATAAGCTAACCCTGCTTCCCATTCTCTGCAACAAAAGGAGTCTTGAAACCCTTAATCTAGCTCAGCCATACAAGACCTAACAGCCCAAGAGGGAGGTGTTTACACTGCTGCAGTTGTTTGCTCATCCCAGCAATGTTCCTGTCCTCAAACAGAGCTGACTGGGTAAGGAAGCAACTGGCAACAAACAGTCTCCACATTTCCTTTGTACAGTCAGCTCAAGAGGGTATTCACATCTGGAATGGAAGAAAAACAACACAACCCCAAACTCAACAAGATTCCCTTAGGTTTTCAAGCATCTGCAGTTCACAGCCAAGGCCTGACAAGTTTAGTTGCACAGTGGTAAAAAGCACTGGTAAGAAACAGCAGCATACAAGAAAGATGGGGACATTTCTTTTAGCAGGGTCTATTGAGACAGTTTAAACTAAACTAAAAGAGGGGAGATTTAGACTAAACAGAAGGAACAATTTTTTTTTTAATAAGGCTGATGAAATAGTGGCTCAGGTTGGCCCAATTCTTGGAAACATTCCAGATCAGACTGGACAGGGCTCTGAGCAGCCTGATGTAGTTGGAGATGTCCCTGCTGCCTGCCTGCCTTAAATGTCCTTTAAAAGGTCCCTTCCTTCCCAAACCACTCTACAATCCCACGAAGCACTCCCTTCTGCAGACATTCATGGAGGAGAAAAGCCTTTTCCCACCTGCACTAACCCCACTCTATTAACCCTTAAGTCAGTTTCTGTAAATTGGGAAAAAAATAATCCAAACACTGACATGATCTTATTTTTTTGCTTTCTTCCTTCCAAAGCGTGCACTGTGCACAAACTCCCTTGAAATGAAGCCTGCTTCATTAAGTGACCACTCCGTGACCTCACACATGAGCTCTGCTTTTCAGGGAAAGGATCCAAATCCACTGGAGACAACGCTGAGCTCCGGGCTGTACCAAGAAAGTTCTCTCTCTTCTTTTCGGGCAGGGACAAGCCATCCCCTCTCCCTGTCAGCTCCTCCGCACACGCCGTACCAGGCCCAGCACACTCTCCCAGATGCCTGGCAGGAGCAGGAATGCGTTTTCTCCCGTTTCTCTCCTTCCACCACCCCACACATTCCCTGGCAGGCTTCCCATCCGGCACAGCCGCTCTCGCTGCCCGCCACCCCGCACGCCCCCACGCTGCTCCTCAGCGGTGAAACGCGGGCCCCTCTCCTCAGCCGCGAAACCTCCCGTTTCAGCGCACGGGGACTTCGGCGCCAGCTCCACCAAGGCGAAGATGCCAAAACCTGAGAGGCAGCGGCTCTCACTACGCGGCACGTCGAGCTGTGCAGCGGACACGGATCCGCGCACCGCTCGAAGAACCGTGCAGTTCACGCAGACCCAGGCGGTGCGTGCTCGGAGAACCGCGCAGTGCACGCAGACCCGGGCTTTGCGCGCTCGGAGAATCGCGCAGGACCGAGCGGTACGTGGTCGGAGAACCGCGCAACGCACGCAGACCCGGGCTTTGCATGCTCGGAGAACCGCGCAGGACCGGGCGGTGCGTGCTCGGAGAACCGCGCAGCGCACGCAGACCCGGGCTTTGCATGCTCGGAGAACCGCGCAGGACCGGGCGGTACGAGCTCGGAGAACCGCGCAGTGCACGCAGGACCGGGCTTTGCGCGCTCGGAGAACCGCGCAGCGCGGGCAGCAGCAACCCCAGCTCTGGCAAGCAAAGGCCGCGGGTCGGGGTGGTCGTGCCGGCGGGCACAGTCCGGCCGAGGCCCCTCCGCTCCCCACCCGCATAGCGGGACGGGGGTGGGGGTAGAGAGCGGGAGCGTGAGAGTAGTCTGTGGGCCGCCGCGCGCGCGCACCTACCTGCCCGCCGTCGCCGCGCGCAGGGGTCTTCCGGAGCGCGCGCACGGCCACCACCCCTAAACACAGTAGAGCCACGCCCCCGCCACGCCCCCACAGCGAGAGCGAGGCCGCTCCGCCCCCCGTGGGCCCGTAGGGTGTCCGGGAAGGGGTCGCGGCCGAGCGGCCCTTGCTAAGGCTGCCCGGCAGGTTCCCAAGCAAGCGGGAGAGCGAGCGTCGTGCCCCGCGGCGCGGCAGGACCGGTAATGACATTCGACTGTAAAATGACGCCTGTGGGAAAGCAGCGCCCGGCCCCGCATCGGTCACCCCTTCACGGCGATTCCTTACGGCTGCTCAGACAGAGCTCCGATACTCCACGGCTTAAGGGAAGCATAATGAACGGAGGCTTCTCCCGTTGTAAGGTTAAGCGCAGGGTATCCTCCCGCAGCGCTAGCAAGCATTGCTCTGTGGCTTTAAGTGCACAATTAAAGTGACGATAGTGCCAAGAAATCACCAATACCAGTGTCAATTTATAAAGAACCTCAACATCAACACGATAGAATAGAACAGCATCAACCAGGTTGGAAGAGACCTACAAGTTCAAGTGGCAAAATGCCAAGGGACACGGCAGCTTGGAGAAAGAAAAAGGAAGAAGGGGGGGAAAAAAAGGGAAGAAAAAAGAAACAAGGAAATAGGGGGGAGGAAATTAAAATGAGAGAAAAGGAGGGGGAGGGGGAATGGAGAAAGATGAGGGAGGGAAAAGAAGTTGCAGGCTATACTGCAGAATTCCACAAGAGTTCCGCCATCAATCAGCAAGCCAAAGACCACAAGAAATAGTTCAATAATTCACTTTTCTCTGAACCACGACCTCATTTCTAATCAGATTTTTCTGTCATCAAGTGTTACTCTACGTCTTCCTCTGTGTTGGGTCTGGCTGAGACACAGTTGATCTGGGACCACAGAACCACAGCATGGTTTGGGTTGGAAGAGACCTTTAAAGGTCATCTAGTTGAACCCCATGCAATCAGAAGGGACATCTACTAGATCAGGTTGCTCAGAGTCCTGTCCAACATGACCTGGAATGTTTCCTGGGATGGGGCTTCTACCACCTCCCTATGCCAGTGTCTCACCAGCTTCACTGTGGTGAAAAATGTCTTCCTTCTAGCTAGTCTAAATCTTTTCTCTATTAGCTTAAAACCATCACCCCTTGTCCTGTTGCAACAGGTCCTGCTAAAAAGACCTTTCCCATCTTTCTTATAGGCCTTCTCTAAATGCTGAAAGGCTGCAATAAGATCTCCTGGACCATTCTCCAAACTAACAACCCCAACTCTCTCACTCTGCCCTTACAGGAGAGCTGTTCCATCAGGGGAGAGAAGAGGGAGACCTGGTGTGAGCCCCAAAGAGATTTAACCGTGGAGTAAAAATAATCTGTGATGCAAGTTGTGTATTTTATCCTCCCACTAGAGAGAGGAATGATCAAGAGGCTTGGCAAACACCTTGACCAGCTGAGGTCAAACTACATTCTCATTAAAAAAAATTCATTTCTGTTAATTATCTGTCTCCCGTGTTGAGTTTTCACATAAATTATCCTGCTACTGATTCAGAAGCTGGAGAAGCAAATTAATAAAGTGATGCTAAGGTTAGAGGGGGTATTTTTAGCACTTTGTTACAAGTAGGGTGCATCAAAATAAAGGAGCAAAGACACTTCAACAAACCAAACAAACAAGCAGGGCCAACAACCCCAGTCAGTCAGAAGCACACCCACAATTGCTGTTTCCTTCCCTCATCAATACAAGGTGGGAAAACTGCTTGCTCCCCAGTATGATTTGTCACTTAATCGAGCAAGATTAAAGTCCACAGATGGGATTCTGCAGTTCTTACTCAGGCATCAAGACAAAATAAATACTGAGAGGAATGAGTGGCTGATGGCAACTAACATATCTGGCATTCCATGTGACCCCCAACCTCCCTATCATTGCTCTTTAGGGTTGTTTCACAGAATCACAGAATTAACCAGGTTGGAAAAGACCTTCGAGAACATCGAAGCCAACCTTTAAGTTTCACTTCAGTGTGAAGAATCAAGGGGAGGTTTCAACTTTCTGGTGGAGAAAGCTGAAAACAGTGCTTTTTGGCATGGAAAGGGCCCCTAGCTGATCACTGGCACAATCACCAGTTTCTGCTACAGCTGTTTGCCAGCCATGGGCGTGTTTATCGAACCAGGCACAAGACAGAAAACGAAACTGTTGGTTTTTTTTTTTTTTACCCAGCTCAGCTGTACAAACGAAACTTGGCAGCTTGAAAGCCTGGTGATCAGTGGGGTGTTTCCTTCTCCGAAGGCTGAGCCTCTGCCACGCACACACGTTGCCAGCGAATCAGCGAGCCTGCACATGTTTGCATTTCCTGAGTCTAAACAGGCAGAGAAAGAACAGAAAATGAAAAGGGTGGAGCCACTGGGCACTCAGATAAGCGGTGAGGCATTCTGGTTGGTATGGGAGCACTGGGAGGAGGGGCTCCGCAAGTCCAGCAAGGCAGCAGATGACGTTTAAAACGCTTTCTACCTAGCTCCTACAGCCTGTTGCAGCTGTAGGCTACAGGCATTGGTGCGGGTAGATTTGCAAAGGAAAAGAATTCTTTTGGATGGGAGAGTGAGTACCAGACCCCTCCACTCCCTTGTCACTCCACACGGGCGTCAGAGCCCCGCGATGGAGGAGCATCCACTGAACAGAAGGCAAGAACTTTGGCACAAGGCTGATGCTAGAAATCATGCTTTTCAGTTCTGTTCCTTTGTCAGTGATGGGAAAACCTTACTTTGAGAACACCTTTGCTAGCACATCCAGAAAAGAGGGCTGCAGCACGTGTTGCAAGCACCCAGCCATGCTGAGCCTGAGAGGGCTGCTCCACCAGCAGCTCCTGCTGCATCTCCCAGCTCCTGAAAGCACAGCACAGAACCCACAACATCATAGAATCCTTTAGGTTCTAAGTTCTTAACCCACTGCTGCCGGGTCACTGCTAAACCATGTCCCTCAGCACCACATCTACACATCTAACTACCTCCAAGGATAGTGACTCCACCACTTGTCTGGGCTGTCTGCTCCAATGCTTTACAACCCTGTCAGTGAAGAAATTTCTCCTAAAGTCCAATTGAAACCTCCCCTGGTGCAACTTGAGGCCACTTCCTCTCGCCCTATCACTTGTTACTTGGGAGAAGACTAGACAATCCCAGTTCCCCTGCCTGCTCCTCATAAGACTTATGCTCTGGATCCTTCACCAGCTTCATTCCCCTTCTTTGGGCATGCTCCAGCAACTTCGATGTCCATCTTGTAGCGAGGGTAGTCCAAAACTGAACACAGTATGAGGTGCAGCCTCACCAGTGCCAAGTACAGGGGGACAATCACTGCCCTACTCTCACTGGCCACATTTGCTGATACAGGTCAGGATGATGTTGGCCTTCTCAGCCCCTTGAGCACCCTCCTGGCTCACGTTCAGCCAGCTGTCAAACAACACTCCCAGGTTTTTGTCTGCTGGGCAGTTTTGCAGCCACTCTGCCCTGAGCCTGCAGTGCTGCATGGGGTTGTTGTGATTCAAGTGGAGGATCCAGCACTTGGCCTTGCTGAACCTCACATCACTACCCACAGCCCACTGATCCAGCCTGTCCAAATCCCTCTGCAGAGACTCTCTAGCAGCTTGGTGTCATATGCAGACTTGCTGAGGGAGTTGGCACTTACTGCTCCCTAACACTGTGTGCAGGAAAACATTTTTCTTGGTAGAACTGCCCTGCATGAGGAAGTTAGTTAAGAAAAATACACTGGCCATAAATAATGCCTCCAGTTATTATAGCTCTAGGGGCAAATGTCTGTGGTGTAGGTGTGGTTTCATGACACATCCGAGCTGCAGCTTCTATCAGGGTGGTTCTTTTGGGATGTTCCCTTAACTTTAAAGCATTCCTGCTGACATAGCAATACTGATGATGAACTTCTGTTTACCCGAGTTGATTTCTGGGGTGAAAGAACTTGTCCCAGAGAAATTAGCTACTTCAAAATAATAGCTTTAAAAGAACAGAACCTTAAGCATAGAAGTGAAGGAGAATGTAATAACTGCTGGCAAATAGCTGCCTATTTTTTTGTCTTCTGTTGCCCTAATGCTGAAAAATCCCTTCACATCTCTCCTGTCTAATGCCTCTTACCTATTACTCTTTCCTCTTACTCCAGACTGCTTAACCTTGCATGTGTCAGCATCATAGAGGCCAGTATCCTTGTAAACCATCCAAGAAGAGGTCTGTATCACTGTACCAGCAGCTAGCAATGATCCTCACACAATTATTGGTGCTCTTAGCAAAACAAGGGGTTTTGTTCCTCCTGTGTTTGCCACCAGTACAGTCCACAGCCATTTTCTGGTCTTGTTCTTGATACACTTGAAAGAGTTATGGCACAGTATGTCCTGAGCTGGGAGGGAAGTCCTATGCCAGAAAGCACTCTCTATCTTGTTAGGAAAAAACCAATGTAATCTTTTACATGTTATGCATGGAAAGACTGCTCAAGGTTTGTCTCCTTGCTAGACTTTAGCCTGGCTATCAATAGCAGCATTATAAAGCTGCGGAAGCACAAACCTCATTTAGTACCACGCAAATAGCTACCTCCCATTACTATCTCCTTTTATAGCTGCCAGACAGTTTGGAGTAACCCAGCTATGCCAAAAGAGTAGCCACTCCTGCCAAGAGCAGTTCTGATAGAAAAGGCAGAAACTGAGCTGAGCAAGCAATGAGGAATGGTTAGGGAGAGCAGTGTGAGCTGGGTAAAGAAACATCGTGCATCTGCACCTGTCATCTCAACCTGTTTGTTCTGGAGGCTGAACAGCAGAGCAAGGTGGAGTTGGGGCAGAAGAGGAAAGAAAGAAAGGTGGAGAATGGAGATGATGACAAAGGTTTTGAGAAAGGCCCTCCCTGATACAGACTGGAACTGCTGAGTCTCCCCAACAGTGGTGCCTGAAGGAATCTGGAGAAAGGGCAACCAACAGCTAGCGGCAACAGAACAAAACATGGGACTTGTACTCAGAGAGGAGCCATCCTGGGAGAAATCCATAACAACAATAAAGCAAAGATACATACTTTTGTACTCCTTTGCTTTGAAGCAAATCCATAAATTTACCCCAGTTCTAGTGCAGGTAATTTCAAGCCTGTATCAGATCCACATCCCTGTGTCTCCATACCAGCATGCTCTAATGGGGGCGTGACAATGGGAATGCCAAAACCCCAAGATAACTAAGACTGCATGAAGCCCAGTCACAAAATTAACAGGAGCAATGGGTCATTGGCTGCTTTGGAGCATGAAGATGAAGCTCTAACCAGCAAAGAACATGTCCAGCTATGACAGCAAGGACTGGATGGGATTTCAGCAAGAAAGTGTGACATTGAGCCTTATGTCATGAGAAACAGAGGTAATGTGACTGGTAACAGAGAGGAAGAGGAATGCTCTTAGGAAATGGCACCCAAAGGCCTGGACATGTTTGTACATCAGGAAACTAGTCAAGGATCACAGGATGTTAGGGGTTGGAAGAGACCTCCACAGATCTTCCAGTGCAACCCCCCTGCCAGAGCAGGACCAGAGGATCTAGCACATGTCAGACAGGAACACATCCAGACAGGGCTGGAAAGGCTCCAGAGAAGGAGACTCCACAGCCTCTCTGGGCAGCCTGTGCCAGGGCTCTGGGACCCTTACAGTTAAGAAGTTCTTGCTCATGTTGAGGTGGAACTTCCTGTGCTGCGGTTTCCATCCCTTGCCCCTTGTCCTGTGCCAGGGCACAAGTGAGCAGAGGCTGTCCCTGTCCCTTCCTGACCTCCAGCCCTTGGATATTGAGAGACATTGATTAGATCCCTTCTCAGCATTCTCCTCTCCAGGTCTCTCAGCCTTTCTTCACCAGGCAGCACTGCAGTCCCTTCAGCATCCCATTGGACTCTCTCAAGTATCACAGTACCACAGTATCACCAAGGTTGGAAGAGACCTCAAAGATCATCAAGTCCAACCCATTACCACAGACCTCAAGACTAGACCATGGCACCAAGTGCCACGTCCAAACGTGCCTTGAACACCTCCAGGGACGGTGACTCCACCACCTCCCTGGGCAGCCCATTCCAGTGGGGAATGACTCTCTCAGTGAAGAACTTTCTCCTCACCTCCAGCCTAAACTTGCCCTGGCACAGCTTGAGACTGTGTCCTCTTGTTCTGGTGCTGGTTGCCTGAGAGAAGAAAGCAACCTCCTGCTGGCCACAACCACCCTTCAGGTAGTTGTAGACAGCAATAAGGTCTCCCCTGAGCCTCCTCTTCACCAGGCTAAACAATCCCAGCTCCCTCAGCCTCTCCTCATAGGGCTTGTGCTCGAGGCCTCTCACCAGCCTCGTTGCCCTTCTCTGGACACGCTCAAGCACCTCAATGTCCTTCTTAAATTGAGGGGCCCAGAACTGGACACAGTACTCAAGGTGTGGCCTAACCAGTGCAGAGTACAGGGGGAGAATATCCCTCTTGAGCTGGGGTGCCCAGAACTGGATGCAATATTCCAGGTAGGGCCTCACCAGGGCAGAGTAGACTGTGCAGAAGTAGAGAATCTGCAGGCTAACCAGGCCAACAAACTCAAATATGTTTCTACCCAGGACTTGGTGCCAGCACACTCCTAGCCACACAGCAGAAGAGATTAGCAAGACCTTTGCCTGGTTCTGGAGCTGCCTGCAGGATTTCACTGAAACTGAGCACGCTGAGAACAGCAGTGGTAAATACTCTCCAAGCCCTGCCCAGCAGCACACAATAGTTACACATTTACTAAATTATGACTCCTAAATTCTAGAGCATGCACATCACTGACTGGAAGCGAGAGGGCAGAGTTTATACAATCACAGAACAGTTTTGAGTTGTAAGAGACCTTTAAAAGTCATCTAGTACAAACCTCCTGCAGTGAGCAGGGACATCAACTACACCAGGCTGCTCAGAGCCCCTGCAATCTGACTTGGAATGTTTCCAGGCATGGAGCAGTGCTCATGGTAAAAAATTTCTTCCTTCTGTCTATTCTAAAATCTCTTCCATTGTAGTTTAAAACCATCACCCCTTGTCCTGTTTCAACAGGTCCTGCTAAAAAGACTATTCTCATCTTTCTTATAGGCCCCCTTTAAGCACTGAAAGGCTGCAATAGGATCTCCCTGGAGCCTTCTCCAGACTAACCACCCCAACTCTCTCAGTCTCTCCCCCCATCTTTCTTATAGGTCCCCTTTATATTGAGATGCTGGTCTCTTAGGCTATATAAAAAGGCCACCTCATGCTGCAGTTCTTTCTGGAAGTTCAGCATTTTAATTTCTATTTATTTTAGCTTAGAAACTTTAGAGATGTAGAAGTCATCAGAGAGCTCTCAGCCCAAGACTCTGATGTCCTTCAGGAGCTAGTTCATCTACTGAAGGAAAGGCTAAGCCACTGAAACTTCAGCATATCTACCTTGCCCATTCTGGTAAGGTATTTAACTTGAAAGAGCAAAACCAAAGCTCTGTTCACATGTGTTTGCAAAAAGAAGTCTTATATGGTGCAGAATGCAGACTCATACAGAAAACACATTGGAACAACAGAAGAATAGAACTGGGGCTTTGGTTTCACAGTTCCTGACAGGCCCAGAAGATTTTTTTGGTTTTTTTTGCTTCAAAGGAAAAAAAAGAGCATCACAAACCCTAGCATCATCATGAACAGCAGCTTGGGAAAAAAAAAAAAAAAAAGCAAGCCACAAAGCTATCCACTGTGGAACAATGCAGTTACAGTTATGGGGTGGAGGGGAAAAAACAAAAAGAGGCATAAATTTAGTCTCATAAATTCCATCTTTATGCTATATTAAGAAGATGGAAAATGCTGCCACCCTACCAATGTGTGATTAATTTATATAAGAGTCCTGCTTGCAACAGTTTTTAATGTCAGGTGGAAAGCAGAGATAAGAAGTGGTTCTGCTCTGCTTGCAAAGGACAATTACTGAATGTCTTGTTCACAGCAGTGCCTGCCCTAAGAGTCAGAACGTAGTCTGCAGCCAGGTAAACATCACTTCTGCCATGACAAGTGAAAGGCTGAAGGATTTGCATTAGCTTGACAGGGCAGGGTCTCAGCACTTGGCTGGATTATGTTGGCCTGAGCTGATTCTGCCTTACCGTAGCAGTGACACCAATTATCTAATGGCCAGGTTGAGTTTAAGTTAGAATCAGAGACTGAGCTAAACAATATGTCCTAACATCTCAGAAAAAAACCCTTGTTTTGAGCTAAATTTCTGAGAAGTGCCAAGCAAACATCCTGTTTGCACTCACTGTCCCCAAAACCCCCTCCTGCATGAGCTCAGACACCCAGGAGCTCCCCAATATGCAACAACTGGACAAGAAAGCAACCGGGGAACGCAGAGTGAGCTTGTGCATGCTACCATGGGACCACCTGCCTGACTGCTCAGCTTGCATGGACTGAAAGACCACCATTCTGGACCACCACACCTGGAACTGAGCTCCTGTCACCGAGCACACATAGGAGGCGAAGGCTTCCTGTTGTGACAGGTGATGCTGAATCTGACCCAACCGCAGTCTAGCAGCTCCTGGTTTATCAACAGCAGCCATCATTTTGGATAAACTGGCTCAACTCTGGAACCCCCCCTACCACATTGAGCATGCCCAACACCACTGGGCAGTGGGCCTGGCTAAGCAAATCACTGGTGGAAATGCTAAGTGACTCTTAGAACAACATGCATATTCAATGAGGCAGGTAGGTAACAGGAGAGAGGCTCCAACTTGCAGATGGAAGCTTCCCCATCCACTCTCTTAAACGGGCTTTCAAAATGCTGAATGACTCCAATGTGACCTCTATTCTGTGTGGGAGTATTTCTTTCTTTCTTTTCTCTTTCCTCCCCCCACCTCTCTTACTTTTTCCCTCTCCCCATCGCTATCCTCATGTAAGTCGTGGGAATGCACTAAAGCCAGCCTATGTGTTTGACACTCTCTGTGCCCGAGAATCTGAACCTCCCACACCTGGATTTTTCCAGACTGGAACAGTTAGGTTAGTTTTAGTTCATCATCACAGCACACAATTACTTTTTGGTGACTGTGTTATCAGTTTATCTGTTATTCTAGAACAGAATGAGAAGTACAAGAATGAAATCAGAAGTCTGAGGCTATGAACACAAACCACA